>VMDR010003652.1:42218-69534 GCA_007922815.1 Macrotus californicus
GGGGGGGGGGGGGGGGGGGGGGGGGGGGGGGGGGGGGGGGGGGGGGGGGGGGGGGGGGGGGGGGGGGGGGGGGGGGGGTCGGCCGCAGTGGTAAGGCGCTCCAGAGGGCTCAGCTCTGAACAAGCGAAGGACAGGTTGCTGAGATTTATTAAAAAACGATCTGGGACAGGAGAGAAGGCTTTTTTTTTCACCTGCTTTACAAATTCACCAGTTAAAAAAAAAATGTTTCTCGTCAAGCACATGGCTCCTCACTGTTCCCCTGAAGTTCCGCCCTCAGGTCAGCTCATGGTGAAGGTGTGCACTTCTAGGCACTCTCCATGCTTCATAGTGTGATGTCCGCCCTCACTTTCTAGATGGCAACTATTGCCACTTTGACTTTGAGGAGGATGGGACGTAGGGTCTTAAGTTTGAAATGGCTTGTCTGCTGCCTCAGCTGTCAGGTTAGAGCGCGGGGTTGAATCCAGGCTGCTGTGCCCTGGGCTTTGGGGATGACAAGTGCACACAGCACAGGGCAGCCCTCTCAAGGGCCACCTGAGGCTTCCTGCTAATCCCAGCTCTGTGGGGGGCAGGGAGGGGGAGGAGGAGGAAGGGCAGGCAAAGTGGGGTGAGGAGTAGGTAGCAAGCTGAATCCGCATGGACTGAAGAGAAGGACAACAGAGAATGAATAAAATTGTGTAAAAGATTCACAATACAAGCACACCTGTAAAAAAAAAAAAAAGTGGAATCATGGAAGAAACTGCAAAAGAGACTTCCTCAGCGAAGGAGTGGGGAGGGGTGAGCAGGAGATGCCTGTTTTCATCATGAGCCCTGTAACCCTTTGGGATTCAAAAGTGTGCGAATGCTTTATGTTAATAAAATAAAGGCAGTATGATGCTCTGAGAGAAAAAGGTATATTTGTGGAGCAGGGCCTGAAAGACACGTAGTCGATCCATCCCTCTATTTACTTTACATCTCAGAACAGCGACGGCCATGTCCCCAGAGCACGAGGCACTGGGAAGTTGGCAGGGCCTGTCCCAAGGAGAGGGAGGTCTGATGACCGCTCAAGAACGGCCACCGCCTGACAGGCTGTGAGCACTGTCCACCTGGACTGAGCGGCCTACCAGAACCTGCCACTAAGGATACCTTCCTGTGAGCACACGCTCATGAAGGAACCCTCGAACCTTCTGGTCATGTTCCCTCCCTTCAAGGGGAGCCTATACTGGTCTGCCTGAGAAAAGTGCCTGATAAATGTCTGACCTGCCTGACAGTTACTGTGAATTACTGAACTGACATGTGGAGATGTCATATATAATCAAGTTCTACGAGCATGCCCAACAGAAGCCTGCCCCGAGGGACAGAGCCCTTTCAGCAAACCGCCAAACCCGGATTTTCTTGTGGGAAGCAGTGACTAGCACCACAGGAAGGGCCCCCTTGTGCGTGATCTCTGGGCAGCCCACCACGCATCTCTCTGCTTCTCTGTGAGCACAGGCTTGTCAAATGAGATCCTGTGAAGGTACATGAAGGCCTGAGGTCTTATTTACCTCTTCTCACCAAACAGGGAATGCTGTGAACACAGAAAGAGGCATCCTTTCATCTTCATACCCTCAGCACTTTGCACATCACCTAATAAATGGAAGACCGTCAGTAAATGTTAGGTGAGAATGAATGGGCGTATGATTGAGGGATGCTAAATGCTGGGAGACTGCTTAGAAGCTGATGTGAGACATCCGTGAAGATTGGTGCCAAGGAGAACGCTGAACTGGGTGGACTGGTGTTCCCAGAACTTTGCTGGGGCAGCTATGAGTCAGAGGTGACCATTATTGGAATCGATCACAAGTAGTTACAATCATTACAACAGTAAACTGAAGTGAAATAATGTGGGATCACATCAAATAAACAGAGGCCCAAGGACATCGAAGTCTTTATAAACATTCGCCTCCCACCAACCAACTGCCCCACTCATGCTCTGTCCCACGGACCTGTTTGGAGTCTGTGAGAGGCTACCTTCCTTGGCATTTGGAATTGCTGCAGGGGATGGGTCCTCGAGAACACTTTAGGAACTTCACCTTCCCCTTCATGTTAAACGTTTCTTTCCCTCTCAAGCGCCCACGGTTAGGGAGTTAGTAGAAAAGATGCCATGACAAGACAGCAGAGGGTTACCGTGGGCCCAGACCCCACAGGGAGACCTCTGAGTCTGCCTGTGTCACAGACTAGCCAAGGACACGTGTCAGGATGATGATAAATGTCCTGAGAAGGTGCCCTTTCCTTATAAACTTGTTCCTCTCCTCACACTTCTGTTCCATAGCATTTCTCCTTATTAATTCTTGGCCCACATTTTCCATTCATTCATTCATTTACTCAACAAATATTTTTTCAGCACCTACTATGTAATCAAAACTTTACTATAACGAAGCCCATGTCCTGAGACACTCACAATCTAGATCCCATCCACCAGGAAGAAATCTACAACATTGAGATTTTTTCAATTTCAAAGTATCCCTTTATTTACAATCAAATCGACAAAATACCTAGATAGTTCAATCCATCACTGAGTATTTACTGGCTCTTTCCACTAAATAATTAGCTTTGATTGGGCCTTCACAACAGAAAAGTTTGAAGATGCAGCTCTTACCCTCAACATATTTTCAGGGATGCAGAGTCAGACAAGTCTGTACAGAGGAAACAACAAAAGGGCGAAGTACGACATTCGAAAACGTGTGATCCAACCTCTGATTGTTTGGGGACTCGGTAATTTGGGAATTACTGCAGAAGCTGAGAGAAGGCGAGCAGGAGCAGCTTAGTGAGAGCTGGTGAGTTCAACCTCCGCCACGAAGAAGCTGGAGGCAAGCTCAAGGCAAGTTATGTTGCTTCTCTGGGCATTTCTTTCCCTCTACCAGAACATGAGAGAGTTGGCTTTAATGATTTATAAAGTCACTGCCAGCTCTGGACAGCTTGGCATGTCTCTAGCGCAAGTCACAGGAGCCCTCATGTTGCGGCACAAACGTCACCTGAGCCTGAGCAAATAAACAAATGTAAATATGAATAGAAATATCCACATCTCTAGCTCTATCTACAAAGTGCTAGAGAAGTCGTCTTAGTGAGTAGGCCATGCCTTAACTTTAAAAACTGCTTGTTTTTTTAGTAGACATCTAATCCTATTATCATTGTTCTTTAATCTGAGAATTGGAGGATGTGATCAAATTACTCACTGTGAAATCATAATTACACAGCACCTACAATAGCAAATGAGTGTAGACGTCTGTGGATCCCTCCCACACAAGCCAAGCATGGAGACACCAAGAGGATAGCATCTGGCTGCCTTGTTTCTAGCAAAACAGAGAAACCTGCAAGCGAGGTGCGAGAACGTCAGCGAGGAGGCTGGCAGGGTGCAACACCTGCGTGCAGAGGGATCCAGCCTGGAGCTGCAGCCCTTCTACAGACAGCCGCCCCAGGCTAGCAATGCCTTTCATCCCTGTCATTCCTGCAGTTTCTCCCCCCATGCCTGATATACACACACTGCTTGTGAATGCCCCAATCCCATCAATGCGTCACACGGTATTATGTCTTCTGGGAAGACTATATCACAAAGAACTGACATTTGTAACAAGTTTAAAGGTTGGAGTAATTTCAAAGTTGTCTGTCCCCATCTCAATTTTGGAAAACAAAATGTAATCGGCCAATAAGGGGATAAGGGAAAAACACCAGGTAAGTTGACTGCTTTCTCTCCTTTCCCTGGTGATGGGGCAGGATAGAGGGTTAAGTCTAGAATGGAAGAATCCTGCCTTGTTCAAGAGAAGAGGGCTGTGGCCTTGTGCTCTAACTCCGAGAATGAAGCAAGATCAGCCCACCCTCTCCTAGCATGGTTGTGTATAAATCTATCACCACTACTCCACCCACAGGCAGATATCCACAAAAAGGTAGCTCTAACCTCAATATGCTATTTTGTTTTCCCAGTGACTCATAGTGTCAGAGGCTGCTAGACATGATGTTTATTTCCATCAAAGACCAGGGAATTTACCTTGGCTCAGCCTCCACACCTCTGTATGTAATTGTCAGAGAGATGGTCCTGTAAGTGGCAGTGACAACTGACAAGTAATGTACCAAATCACCCAAATCTCCCAGGCAAAGCTCTCAGAGGAATGGGCTGCAGTCCGGGGACTTCAGCCCTAAGAAAGGGACTGGAATCTCACCCCTCCGTGGCCAACTGTGTGAGAGACCGTGTCACTGAGAACCCACAGACACTGAGGAATGGGCACAAGAGAGAGAACTGAGGAGCGGAGACCGTGGGAGCTGTTCAGGGGCAAGGCCTGACTCCCGCACCGCACGGAGGAAGATGAACAAGAGCAAGACCATGCACAGGGACCCCACTCACTAGAAATGTGGGTCAGTCACTGCAGTACAATGTGACCCAGTCACATCAACGGTCCCACTTCTTGAGGAAGAGCAGGACGGGATTGAAGAGAGGGCTCGAGACCTCCACCTCCTGCATCCCCTACAAAGAGTGGAGACCGCCTCAAGAGACCAGCCTGAGGGAGCGGGGAGGCTTCTAACTGTCTACGCCTGCAGTCATTCTGAGCCTCGGCAATGCCAGGCCAGGCATTTGATGAAAAGTCCTCTGACTGCCACCAGGAAAGTCACAGGCAGTGCAGGCTGCATCCCAGTTCTTTCCTAGACACGAGGTGTTTTTTTCTTACGCAACCATCCCCTGAAATCTATGAAATTAGTACAATGACATTGACTTCATAGATAGAAAACCTGACTCAAGGTTAAATGAATTGCCCAAGACCACTGGCAGCTAACACAGGGTGGGCTTCACACCCAGATCAGTCCAAAGCCTGCTTTACTCCCACTTTGTTTTCCTGGTGTCACATGGTATGCCCCCAACATTATTAAAAACTATTAGCCAAGAATAAGCTCACCAAGCTGGCACCCACCACTTTGGTATTTGTATCTCCAAAGCACCCACTAGCATTACGTCTGCCTCTGCAAACTGACCGTTTCAACCGTGACGATTCAAGCACGGGCTCACAGAAAACATTGAAGATGAAATGCCATGGCGAGTTAATGAGACATCGGAAAGCTTTTAACCTCGGGGCTGCAGAGCTGCGCCGTTAATGCCGGTGCTCACAAACGCCGTCTTCACCAAGGAAAACATGAGACTGGAAACACAGGGCATGGATTCATAAAGACAAGGGCCAAGAGGTGGCAAAATGCCACTGGTCAGGCAGCAGCACCCCTGTGCTATGAAGGGGATCCAAATGCCACCAGTCTGATAGCCCATCGATGCTCCTTTCTCAGCAAAAGCTCCGCCAGAGTGCTGGTCAACGGCCACACAGTGGTCGTACAGCCCGGGACAAAGTGCACCCATCTCCTGCCCCGAGGTGAAAAGGGGGGAATCTGTGGTGTTACCTAATTTGTAAAGACAGAGAAAAAGGTCGCTGTCCAAGATGCTCTGGAAACAATAGAATGCTAATCTAAGGTGAGGCTTACACGAGAAGCAGCAATCAAACTCGTTTTAAATCTCACAGTGGAATATCGTCAAACAGAGGTCGTTGACCACCCCCGAGTGTCAGCGAACGCTGTGACAGTCAAACACAAGCTCTAGGAACACTGCGGCGGCGGTTTTCGAGGCTGTCACTAAAGAGAACGTGGAAAACTAGATTTGGGATATTTAAACTCCAGGACACACCCTGGATGGTTTCGGGGTGGGTGCTGCCTTAACTGAATTTCTGATATGAGCCTGCTTTTCCATCATTCTCTTCCATTCTCTTCCAAAAGGCAGGTGTGGGAAAGAATTAACAAGTCGAGGTATTCCACACCAAGGCAGCGGAGGGTCCTGGGCTTCGCAGCTTATTGGACTGGTCGTGCTCCAAGAATTCTTTAATAACGTATGCCTTACAAATGGCTGCCAATATTGGTTTTGGACAGTAAATGCTTTGAAATAGACCATCTGTCGCCACCATCATTTTATTTTAAAGAGGACATCTTAAAGCAAAAACCTACAGAATAATCCTTTATTTTTAATGAGCACTATTAAAAACTCACTTATTGCTAATATATTTCTCATTTAATCATGAATATGTGAGACATGTCAAACTGGCATCCGTCCGTGCTTGGCACTTGAAAAGCTCCAAGGAGAGGTGACGGCATTGGGGTGTGGAGCCAGGATTCCTGGGCTGGAATCTCAGGTTTCCCGTTAAATAGCAGGAAATAATCATGGCTTCTCTGCTCCTACACCTTTCGACAACAAGGCTGGTGACACTGCCTTCTCGACGGGGTTGATCTTAGAGAATCAACTCAGGCAACAAACAAAAACACTTTGTAACCAAAAAAGGCCTGCATCAATGCTTATTAGTATATATGTTATTATGTAAGTTCACTCATTCTAATTAATTAGATTTTATTATCTACTATTTCAATGAATGGATATTGAATGTGTACTCGGCCCCAGTATCTGTGATAGGCTTTACAGTCATAGAGATAAGTACACTGCTCCCTGCCACTCAAACGCACAGCACAGCCAGGAAGAAAAACACGGAGCGAGGAAGCAACACGCCAGTGTCACAAGCGCTACACTACAAAACAATGTAGCGGGAACACGGACGGAAAGACCATCGGTTCTGCAGGAAAGATCCTAGATCCCTAGTGATGGATGAATGGATAAAAAGTTTCCTATGTGGACAAGCTGAGGAAGGGATTCCAAGACGAGAGAATATGCAAGAGAATATGCAGGGGTCCTTCAGATTTTCTTCTATCCATCACTCCACAGATATCCAAGGACTTCATCTGTATTTTGTATTTAAACACTCTCTACCTTAAAGTGTGAGCCTACCTTAAAGTTTAGAGACTACTAATGTGTCATGTATGTAGAATGCAAAAGGGAATTTGGCGTCAATTTTGCAATTTGATTCTTGGCATCGGGTGTACCCTTAGCACTGAGGATCCTGGATCCAACTCATCCTGCAGCTCACACAGTGGCAAAATCTCTTCCATGTCTCAGGGTCTACTGGTCTCTGCACCAACACAAGTCGGAACAAAGCAAAAGATGCTGAGGAGGAGCCATAATACCAGCTCTCTCATTGAGGGGATCCACGACATTGGGCGAGTCACTTGCCCTTTCCGAGCTTTGGTCTCTGAGCCACAGAATGAAGAATCTGAGCTAGAGGACCTCCAGGGTTCCTGCCAGCCTCTACCCCCAGGCTTTCCAATGCGCGAGATTAACGTGACTTAACAGAAAAGTGGCATTTAAGTGACCATTGCACTGTTGTTGCTGTGGCCTTACCCTCTGCACAGCATATCTTGGTGCAGGAGCAGCTGTCCAAATAGGACCCGCTCTACCAGAGCACCAGGAATAGATCAACAAAGTTAAGAGAAAAATACAGTTATATGTTTATGGGTATGACTTACAGGAAAAAAAACCATAAAGACTATAGTCAGGGACCAAATCTAAATTACTTTATTCCCAAATTCATTCCAGCACAAAGCCTGCAATATAGGAGATGCTCTACAAATGCTTGTTCAATTAATTATCAATTAGTTAATAAATCAGAGTAGAAGGCCCATTTAAAAATACAAAAATTATCAGTTTCATTAGTAAGTGAAATATTCATTTAAGACCCATTCTATTAGTGGTTAAAAATTGCAGTCATGCTTTTAAAGAGTCAGTGCAACACCTCAGGGGCAGAGAATTGGGGGGCATTAGGAGAAATTCTTAGCATTCTACATTACTCCTAGTACAGCCAAAGGCTGCAGAAGGGGCTGCAGAAGGGAAGTCAGTGCCAGAGGAAGGGGCAGGAGGCAGCCAGCATGTGGCAGCTGCAGAAGGAAACAGGCTGGTGGAAGAGGAAGATGAAGGACAGTGTGCCTCACCAGCTGACTCAGCCGAGGAGGAAAGCTTTCCACTGGCTGAGAGCCATACACTCTCAGTCAAGCAGTCCCCAGACAACCGTACCTCTGCCACAGTGAATGCCAGCCTCTTTGGGTGCAGTGGGAGACAGGGTGGTGGGGGGAAATGTGGGAGGAGCATTTGGTGCAGGTGCACAAAGACCTTTTCTGAAAAAAGTTCCAAACAAAGCGTAGATGCTCCTCGCTCCGCAGCATCCTGTTACTCTACTTGTTAAGATTAAAGCTTTCTAATGATAGAGAATGGGATAAACTGACAAGCAGGAAGACTTCCCAGTCAACCCATGCCCCTACCCTCAGCATTTCCCATTCACTCTTAGGATAGAACATTGACCAAAAGCAGAATGGTCAGAATGTCCAAAATCTCAGTCTTCCCCATTCATTCATTCATTAATAGGTAATTGTTATAGAATATTCTTGATCAGTCTCCACATTCTTCCAGTCTAAATAAAGCCTTTTATGGCCCTAACAGGTGTCTAGATTCCCCACAGAAATATTTGTTCTGGAAATGCTGGAATGGTTGGGAAATGCATGAGGAAGCATTTGCCCTTCCTGGGAGCCATAGCGATGTGCTTTGGATCTCTCTTCAAGAGTTTGCTCTTTGGTTGTGAAAGGCATAGTTAGCCAACAGCCTGCACTGGCGTCACCCTGCCACTGCAGCATTGGAGCTGAGGCCACACTCTTCCTGGGCTGTCCCCAGCCAGGGACTGAGCACTGCAGAGGCACTAAGGCCAGGCCATCTGTGCTCAAGGCGGGACTCCTCTAACAAACACTTTATTTGGAAGCTCGCCACTGACTGTCCAAGACTTTGTCAGGACTGCATGTGGTCTGGGGCTTGTCCTGTCCGATGCTGTTTCTCCCCACCTCATTTATTACAGGCATTCCCCTCTTCCCCAATAAATCATTTGCTCTTCAAATTCTATTTCAGCATCTCCTTCCCAGGGAACCTCAATGACATGCAAGGGATGTGTGAAATATGATTCCAGCGGGGGTACAGGTCCTTTCGATTGGGGCTCCTTACCCAGCCACCCAGGGCTACTTTGGCAAGCTCTCACTCTTCAGGTTTGCAAGGTGTGAGTCTGACACCAGCGCACTGTATTCCTCAACCTCCTGGAGACACACAGCCCTCCAAGGCTATCTCTGAAGCTCTTCTCCCTGGGCTTTCCCTTTCCCGATGGTGGGAAGAGTTTAACTGTTCCATCCAAAGACATGTTCTCTCCACTCACCAATTCCTTTTTCCCTTCCTCAACCCTTTAATGGGACGAAGTGAGTGGTCAAGAATTCTCAGGTATCTCTTTGTAAGTCCTGCTTGTCTGGCCCAGCATCTCACTTGGGATGGAGTTGTTGTCCCTGTGGATTTGTTCTGTGCCTGTGAGCATCCCTCCATGGGACAGAAGGATTTATATTTTAACATCCTGCTACACAAAGAACATTTAAGTCTAGAAATAATGTCTAGCAAAAGCGTCACACCTCCTGCTGCGGCTTGTAGAAGAGCAATTTATCTGATTTACGTAAACCCTGATCAAAGGCACTCCACTGGGATGAGTCTGGTGGCATTACCTTATCTTCCACTATGGAGTCTCTTGACTTCAAAATAACATTTTGAAAGTTGCTAAGAGCTGGCTTTGTCTTTCCTAAGTTTTCTTTAGCTTTTTCTCTTAAGTATATATGTCCATAACTGTTAGGAGAGTGGATAATAAGAACCTATCACCATCAGGGGATTCTGGCTAAAAATCAACAACCAGTAAAGATTCTGAGGTTCTAGCTCTGAGCCCCAACGGCATGATCTGGATGACGAGAAAGTTCAAAAAGTTGCTCTTAAGTAGATCACACTGGGGCATTTTACAGTGATCTTGAATCTCACCACCCGCCAGTGACAGAAGAAACCAAATTGAGGTTCTTATTCAAGGTCAAACAACTATGAATGTCAGCTGATAGGAAGTTTCTGAAAGCTAGATCCACATCTTCCACTGTGATTTAGTCAATCACTGCCAACAACTCTGTCCAACCCCATTTATCTGCCCTTTGGGGGTCTGAGAAACATCATCCATCAACACTCCAATTTAACACCCCCCCCAAATGCACACACACACTCAAAGCCTTCACGTGACCTTTCAAGTAATCAAATATAATTAGGAAACACACTCCGGAGCATCGATGTCCTTTGCAGAGCAAGTGGAAGATTAGAAGCTAAAGCGTTGATACCAGAATGCACAAAAGAACAGAAGCCACTTTATTTAAAGCTGAGACCTTTCTCCAGTTAAAACAGCTTAAAACTCAAAATAAGAGAAGCCCAAACCCTTAAAGGTAAAGGAAAAACTCAAGTAAAGAAAGTTGAGGCCTTTTGTGGGGGGTTTAAAATTTTTATCAATGAATTTTTTAAAAAACATGTGTCGGAAAAAGCGTATATTAGTAAGCATGGCGTGCTTTTAAAAGTCACCCATTTCCAATGCCACCGTTATTGTTGGATGGTAGGAGCAGCACCAATCTCACACCAGGGCAGGGACACGAATTTTGCAGAGTGAACACGATGATGCTCCTCAGCTCCCCTTAAAGGTTTCACACTCTTGCTTTGGAAAATAAAATAGCATGCAACCAAGGGAAATTCAAAGCAGGGCATGGATTTTTAGAATAGAAAGTCTGAGGAACCAGTTGAGCACTTTTGGTCACGTGTGTTATCAACACTAAACACATCACACAGCAGACAGAGTACTGCCAGGATCCCCAGAGCCAGCATGTGGAACAACAGCAGAGCTGTGGACAGACCAGCGACAGGATGAGAAGGTAGCGTCCTGTCAAAGTCTGATGGAGCCCCACTCAGAAAAGAGAAGGCAGGATGGTCGCAGTGTCAGTGCACACAAACAAAGCAGCAGGCTGCAGTGTGTGATTCGTGTACAGCATTCCACTGTCCGAGGGTTTCTTTCAGGTTTACAGGCATGATACCCCAAGCCTGGCATCTGACGGCCATCAGTGACTTAGAATAGGGACATGGCATATGATGTACTATGTTACAACCACCACATAGTCCAAACTCGGATGCCATCTTCTTGATGATGGATGAGTCTTCTTGCAAACCTGAGTCTAGCCTAATGGGCAAGAGGAATCTTACTCAATTTCAACTGTCAAGTTCCGTCTGTCACTTGTCAAGTGATGGTAGGCGTCCTCCTTTATCTGGTTCCTATTGAAAATGTATATTTCATTTGAGGAAAAGCTGAGTTTACAGAAAGAAAAGCTCTATAAAAGTGGCCTTTACAAGAAAGTAAGAAGAGGTGCAATTTTCATCATCCTTGCCAATATCCAATTGAATGTAATCCAATCACCTCTCATACAGAAACGTGCGCAGATGGCAATTTTCAAGTGCACTCATGGGATTGCCTAGTTAACAATGCCAGCAAGTGGGAAGATGAAGACGGTTGAAGTGTTCCTACTGGTCAACATTGCTGACCAAGCCAAAGCTGTTAAATTAGCTGCTGCTTTAGCTCGGCAACTCAAAAGATGTATTTTGCATTGAGGTGCTTCCACGTATAGGAAAGAAGAATAATTTTGGTGGAAACGGGACCAGGAGTACACGGAGAGCGGTGGGCAGGGTGGGAGGTGCTTAGTGAAAACTGTCACCACCATCATTGTGGGGGAAAAGAGACTGTTAACGGAGAACGCAAAAATATGTCCCTACAAAAGAAACGTCAGAAATGCTAAGACAAAAATAAAAAATAAAAATCAGCTGTGGCTAAGAGATCATGTGGAAAAAAAAGTATGTTATCCCAACTAAATCAACCACAGGCCGGATGTCTTGATCAGACTCTCACAAGTGTAGGGGAGGCGTCTTTCTCATTTTTGGTGTATCGAAATGGATATTTGTTGAAAAGAATACATGTAAATAAAACAATGAAAAAATTATATATCCAAAGAAAAACAGGGTTTTTAATTGCTTAACACTCTTCGAATTTTTAAAAACACTCTACAAGTATTTAAGAACAGGGCATATTTAAAAATATATGAACAAGACTATAACAATGAATACAACAGTTTGCATTTTGCTTCTTGCTTTCTAGCTTTGTCCATAGGTACAAGTAATTTATTTTAAATAAACTTTCTATTGTGGAATAATTTTGAATTCATAAAAAAAATGTTGTGTACATAACACAGCTCCTGAATACCTCTAATGGAGTTTCCCTTGACGTTAAAATCTTATATTCCCATGGTGCATTGGTTAAAACTAAGAAACCAACATTGGTACACCATCACTAACTCAACTCCAGACTTCATTCTTCACGGGTTTTTCCACCAATGCCCTTTTTCTGTTCCAGGTTTCATCGAGGGTGATATGCTGCATTTAGCATTGTTCTCTTTTTTCAGGTTAGCTTGGGGAGAGGGACTCCACATCTGATCCCAGTCCTCTGGGCTGTAAAGTACAGAGGAACCTAAACCCTCTGTGTCTTCCTTTAGCTTTTGGATGATGCCCAACATCTAGTCTTGTCATATCCCACACATATGACTGACTTGGGATTTGGGAACTTGAAATCTTAAAATCCAAAGCAGTCATCCGATTTCACTACTTCACTGAATTATAAACCAGAACAATATTGTTGGGCCCATGTGGTCATACATTATATTTATTATTATATAAATGTTGCAAAGTACTTCTTGATGTATTGTTCCTCTTGATTATCTAATTGTTTTCTGATGTTTTTTTCCTCTATAGTTTTGCTCATCATTCAGGATAAGGGGCTTTTGCCAAAGCAAAATGGAAGGTATGCCCACAGGTTAGGGAAAAAGAAATTTGGTGCATGGGAAGCTCCTACTGAATACAAAAAGGAAGTTGAAGCCCTCCCCGTGGGGTCAGCATGGAGACGGGACATTAAGAGAGGATCTCTGAAGAATGAAGGTGCTAAGGACCTAATACCCCCAGATCTTTAGCTTTGTGGGGGCTGAGTCATCAAGAAGATAAAATACCCAGAGAGGGCAGAGAAGGATGAAAAAAACAAAGAATTTAATGCTCAACTTGCCGTATGGAAGTCCGGAAGATCTTCTAACAGTGTGCCCATGTCAACGGGGGACTGCAGTCCAACAGAAGGGTGGCACATTTATGCAGAGAGGATCGTGGTTTTTCAGATCCTGCGTATGGAAGGAAAGGACCCAGAGGTTCCTGGGTCTCCACCATGCGGTCACTAAGCACACTAGCTGGCGAGGTCAGCAGGGAGGTGTCATAGGAGTGTCCCATGGAATGATCCCAAGGTGGACTTCCCAGGGAGATGAGCAGGTGGGAGCTGCAAAGAGGTCTCAGGAACCGGCAGCCCCCAGGAAAGGCAGAGATGGGGCATTAGTTGTTAAGAGAGAGCAGCTCCCTGGGTGCATTCACGCGTGGAAACCCTGTCTGGGATACAGCAAGACCAGCACCCAAAGACTGGGTGATGAATGACATCTCACCCAACAGGAGATAGAGCAAAGCAGCTTGGGACAATAATGCTCAAATCACACACCCCAGGCCCCCTGCCAGAACAACTCATAAGCACCACCTTGAGAAGACAAGGGGAAAGGAGAAGTATCCAAAAGCTGTGAGGGACCCTTAAATTATGAATAGACTGAACACGTAGGCTTCCCGACAGGAGGCTGAATTCAGCTAAATCACAGTTGTAAACTAAGAGAGACCCAGTACCGCTTACTGGACACATCCACCCCCTTCTTTTACCAAGAACGAGGAAGCAGGAGAATTAGATCACCCCGAAGAAAATAAATCCTTACACGCTGAATTGTAGGGTATTGATCCCAACCCTGATACCAGAAGGTAAGTATGTGAAGTGAAAGTAAACCCTTGCAGAACAGGCACATAATGTTTCCTTTATCCTGCCTTTCCATCCAAATCCTGTTCAGTGGCCAACTCTCACCTTCTTCAAGAAAGCCCGTTCATTCCTCCTCTGCTCAAAGTCTACAGCGTTCTGGTGAGCCTGGCTTTGCTCCAAGTAGGTAATTTAAGGAAGGCAGAGACCACGTCTTACTCTTCCTTTGATGTCCCTCAATGCCCAGCATATAAGTACGTGCTGAGCGACTTACTCATTGACACACAGTGAAGCAGAGAGCACTGGGTGCAGGAAGAACAAAGGAAGAACTGGGATGAGAATGGAGCCCCTCTTCTTCTGGGGCGTGAGGAGTGAAACTACTTATGGAAGCTGATGTTTTTAACTTTTTTGTCCCCTCTGACACTTAGTTATTCACAGTTACTGAAATTAGTAACTATGAATCACATGAAAAGGATGAGCCAAGTTAATTCCTCGGGACAATTCACACACACTGCACCTAATGCAATCAATTTTCTTCACAGCCATTGGGAGCGAGGGAAAAAGTACCATTAAGTCTGTGGACACCTGCCCCCTTTGTTGAACTTGTACTTCCAAAAGAAAACAACATTCTGTAAGTATGGAAAAAGAAGAAAGAAAAAAATTTTCACCAGGGTTTCTCTGCTGCTGTTATTTCAAGATTTCTAAGGACAGCGCGGTGGAGATATGAAAATAGCCAAAATCCATGTCTAACATGGGTTGTTAAAATAAAATCTGATTGTCGCAAGGGTTGACTTTTTAGAAACAATAATTACTTATGACATTTTACTATAACACCCTCCAAAGCATATGGTTTCCTTATTAGAAATTAAAATTTATTTTCATATAAATCTCAGCAGGATATTATACCAAAATAAGCAGGATAACTTCAGGGAACAATGAATAATTCTAGTTTAGCTCTTTAAGGCCTGACACTTGTGATATAAAATTTAAACTAATTCACTTGTAAATACAATGGCATATTTGGAAAATGTAAATCATGTATCTCCTACAAGCACAGGCACAAATATTATTTGTTTAGCACTTCAGGGACATGTATAATTTACATTCCCCCACCCCCCAAAATTTCCACTGCTTGGTTTTACAGTTCTGAACACAACAAAAACTGTCGGTTCATTAGCAATGCATGTGCTGTCCTTTGTTACTTTTAATTGTGGAGGTTTTGAAAGCATAGCTTTTAGCTGACTAGCTTTCTGCTCCTTGTACCAGTGAACAGCACATACACCAGATCATAGAAACGGGCATGCTATCGGGAGCTGCAGTGATGCTGATACATTCAGATATCTCTAACCGTCTGATCTCTCCAATGTTACTGCCTTTCTCCTGCTGTCACGTTTGACTGCTCAGGGAATCTTCATGGGTTTTCATGGCAGTGCTCAGCACTTATTGTCCAAACTGGCCTGCTGAGTTTGTATCAGGACTATTGTGGATCATGTGTGATTATGTGGTGGACATGGGTGCTCATGTCTCTGAACCTGGCATCAAAACCCGAAAAGTCAGTGATGAAATGTGAGGCCCCAAACCTCTACACGCTGCCAAAGTGCTCCAGAGCAAGTTCGACTCCTAAGAAGTCGTTTGAATTAACCAGGACAGTATTTGTAAGCCAGACAGGGATTACAGGATGATCACAGTTCACATACC
This sequence comes from Macrotus californicus, assembly GCA_007922815.1. Taxonomy (NCBI): domain Eukaryota; kingdom Metazoa; phylum Chordata; class Mammalia; order Chiroptera; family Phyllostomidae; genus Macrotus; species Macrotus californicus. The sequence continues at coordinate 57,575 of VMDR010003652.1, forward strand.
TTCACATTATTGTCTTTGAAAGTAGGAAAGAATATAGGAATCGCGTGTATTTTGTTCTCAGAGCTCACTGAAGATGCAGAAAATGGCGATGCCAGCAACAAGAAAAACTCTAAAGGAAAACCCCTCTTGTTTCCTCTGCTCACAAGTCCTCCTGACGCCAAACGTGTGGATGTTCTCCCACACTGACCAATGCTCCAGGTGCCTGCTGGATGTCCTACAGTTCAGTTCAATTCCGACACTGTCCATGGGGAGTTAGCTTCACATCCCACAAGTGAAGGACTCGGTTTCCTGACACCGGCCCTGTTCAGATGCCAATCACAAACCCAGGCCACTCATACTTCCGACTGTCTATAAATCTGGCTTCCCATGACCCTGTCCTCAATTTCCATTATTCGCTAATATATTCAGCTCACAGAACTCAGGAAAGAGCTTTACTTACTATTATCAATTGATTACAAAGGCTATTTTAAAGGAGGCAGATGAACAGCCAGATGAAGGGAAGCGTGGGGTGAGGTCTGAAGGGGCCCTGAGTACAGGAGCTTGTGTCCCCATGAAGTCTGGGGTCTCTCGGCACATGGATGTCTCCTTGTTCCCAACCCAGAAGCTCTTGCAATCCCTTCAGCTGGGAGTTTTACAGAGGGGTCAACCTCCAGCCCCTCTCCCTTCCCCTAGAGGTCAGGGTAAGGCTCACTCTCTAATCACATGGTTGGTTCTCCTGGCAACCAGCCCCCATTCAGAGATTGCCCAGGAGTCCCCTCATTAGCATGCAAAAAGGCAGGTAGCACTTCAGAGAACCCAAGGATTTTAGGAGCTATGTGCCAAGGTGCCAGGAAAGGAGATGGGGGACAAAGACCAAATATCTGTTTCTTATTACATCACACGGGTGCACACAAATTTTTCTTTTCTTTTCAGCAACAAAAAAATATTTAAATACATTCATTAAAATTCTGTTTGCTGGCCTAGTTAAAGGACACTAGCCAAAAGCAGTCCACCGCCACCATGCCTGCATAAGAGGTGATGGCAAGCTCCCTTTCTTGCTGCAGCAAAAGTCTCACCAACATCTTGCCACAGCCCTGCACCGCTGGGTATCCATTTAGCACCGACCCCAGGCTAGCATGGGCCCTCAAACAACGCATGCATCATGGTTACTCCACAGGAACTGCAATGAGCAGAACGTATAAAATAGAAACTCATCACAGAGAATATCAAAGCCTACCCAGGAGAGTCAAGGGAGGCTTCATGGAAGTAGCATCTAAATGCAGCCAGGAATGTCATGTAAAAGTTCTTCCAACACATAAGCAAGAGAAGGGCATTCTCAGCAGACAGAAAGCCACTTCTCTAAAAGCTGAAAGCGTCCCACAGCTAGGAAGTGGTCAAAAGGACACTCCAGCTTGGGGGAGTAGCAGTCACTCTGACCCAGGGCAAGAGCCCCAGATGTGGGTCAAAAGACAGAGGGTCTGCTCCACATCGTACCAATCACTATTCACCTGACCTTGATCCGCACCAGCTGGAGAGACCAAGGACTTGTGAGTTACAGAAGCAACAATTAGAATCAGGTCCTTGAGTGCTCTGACTCTCCTTTCCTCATAAACAAACTGCAGGTTTTATCTCCAAAGACCTCTGCCACCTGAATGCCCAAAGGCAAAAATTAAAAACACAACTGACAGCAGCCAAAACTACCTGAGACCATTCAACCCCCTGGCAGACCACACGCCCTCGCCTCCATCATTGGACAGCAATGACATGTGTAAAGGACCCAATTTAAAGAAAAGGCCAGAAATTAAAATCGCAGACTGAGCAAGAAATCCCCAACCCCATCGGTCTGTTAGGTGTGAGCGCAGTGGCGGAGAGCACAGTTAAAGGGAAGCGGTCTCCTGCCCCACCCCCTCCTCCGCAAAGCCCTTCCACAGGGCTGCCCGGGAACTCTCCTTCCTTACATACTCAGCAGCCTGCACCTCTGAATTAATGACCTTGCGTGTAAATACCTTTGTCTTCATAAAAATGTTATTGAGTTAAATAAAAATATTTTCAGCATTTTTTTTTTGCATCCAATGCAGACTTTGAAGGAACAAAGGAAGGAGCTGGGTTGCTGCACCCTTTCTGCACAACACCTGTCACCTTGGGAATGTGATTCTCCTCCAGCACAACACTTCTAGGGGAATGGAGAATGAGAGCTGAGTTCATTTCCTCCTGCCAAATTAGCTTCCTCTGTCGCTTCCAGGAATGTGCATAATGACAAGCCTGGAGAACAGGACGCTGGTAGGGACTAGCAATTCCAGTTCAAGAGGAGCCACTCCTCAGACCTGGAACAGATCATTCAGGTCCTCCAGGGAGGTAGGTAACAGGGCCCAGAGGTGTTTACTGAAATCCATGCCAGATCCTGCGAATGACCATCCACAGGTGAGTGCCACAGTGCTGGCCTGGCCTGAAAAGTCTCCACCACTGTCTTCTCATTGTTATGTAAGGCAAAGAAATAAGGCTTTTGAAATCACACCTTTTTGGTTTTTAATTCTATCCCAGGCTGCAGGCAGACTGGGCATGGGATTTACTCAACATATTTCTCAGGCCCTCAACTTACATCTCCTTAAAATGGGAATGGGGTCGCTGACTGCCCGATGTTGTTGGAAAAATTAAGTGAGAGCAGGCATATGAAGTTTAGAAGGCATTCAGTGAAGATAAATTAATTTGCCTTTCTCTTGTTGAAAAAATAACAGAAATCTCAGTTGCACAGTAAATTTATAAGTCAGCCAGGCTCCTGGATGTGCAGAAACAAGGACAGTGTGTTACAATAAAACCATTAGTTGCCAGAAATGTTAGCATCAGAGAGAAATAAGGAGACGAGGAAGATACTCCAGGGCCTGTCCTCCCTGCCTGGACAAGACTTCCCTCTGTGGTGATGGCATAGGGCTCCAGTCTCTCTCAGCAGGCCATGGGGGCCACCTGACCCTTTCTGGATAGTTCCTTAGGATAAACCCCTCTCCTAGGAGTTGGAACCCATCCAAAAGAGCTGGATCTGCTTGGCCAATACCAGAGCGGGTTTTCAGGAATTAGGGCTGGGCCAAGAGAATAGTGAGCTGAGAAATCCAGGAATGGAGAGCAGCAGCAGATAGCCACAGGGCTTGACCAAGGAGATGCAAGTGCTGTGGGATGTTGGCCAGGCCCTCTCCTCACAGCCAGAACCAGCCTCACATCTAAGGACAGAAAGGAGTGAAGTGCCAAATTCTAAAGAAAGTTAAAAACATGGGGCCAGACACCCTCTGTCAGCCCCACTATCTCAACCACTGCAACTCCATTCCCCTCCCGTCTACAGAAGCAAAGGATTGCAGACAGGACAATGTGTGGAGAGTCGTGAGCTTGGGAGGAATGCCTGGGCACTGAAGGATGGTTCCAGCAGACTGGGGGCACCAGCAAGAAGGAACTGGGAAGCCCTTCAGTTGGAATTCTGCTTATGCAGTGAACTGTTGATCTTCGCTGTGTCTGAAGAAAAGGGGAAGAGTATTAGGGACAAAGGGCACAGTAGATGGGAGGTTAGCAGAGGAGTGGCCTGCACTCCCTGTGTTGTCATATCAAAAACGCACGCTCCCTGTGTGTCCACTGCGAAAGGCGATGAGACTAGCTATTCTGCCAGGGCCACATCCAACAAACCAGCTGAGTACGGAAACCCCAGCAGCAAGAGGCTATTAGGAGGACACTGATAAATGAGGGAGAAAAAGGCAGGGGTGGGTAGGCATAAGAGGCCAGAGTAAATCTCCATGTTAGGGACATGTGCAATGGGAGGGCCCACAGGACCTGTCACAGACCTTACCCACTGATCTGTGAAAGGACCTGTGTTTGGATCCCCAAGGGGAGGCAGAATCACACACCGTTCTCACTCCGTCCCGTGACAAGCCCTCAGAACAAAGCACGGGCAGTGCTCAAAGGGAAGGGAAAAGAAGAGCATTGAACTGGGTGTGAAACTGAAGTCTCCAACTAGACTGGACTCCATACATAGAAGTCACTAGAAGGCTCTGGAACCTGCCCAGGATGTAACGCGAACAACCGAGGGCAGTGAACGAAGAAAAGTCAAACTGCCGCGTGCTTTATGCTCCGACTGATTTCAGACTGTCCAACTGACCAGGGGACCTCGGATTCTGCTCTGCAACACAGAATGAGATCAAGGCCCAGAAAGGTCAAAGTCAAGAAGAGAAGGCAGTGGAAGGAAGAGGACAGTAAGAGCAAAGCAGGGAAACCAGACTAAGAAAGTTTCAATGCCCAGGCCTAGTTTGTACTGATCGCCTTCTTCGAACTGAGAGGGTGGGCAGACGTGATTTTCCAGCACAGAGCTGGGCAGATGTCCTTCCCCTGGGCTGCAGCCCCCACAGCTGATCTGCTGGAACTCACCCGCTGGAATGAAAGCCCCTGCTCAGGAAGCCGCAAGCCTCACTCACCCCACTGAGGTTCAGGACCAGGGACCACAAACCACCTCCCTCTGCAGAAATGGAAGAAAACGGTAAGTAAAGAGAGAGGGCTCAGCACCACACAGACCTGGATTTATACTCAGCTCTGCCACGTGCCAGTTACATGCTTGTAGGCAAGCAGCTCACCAACACCATGAGAGGGCACTGCTCTTACACAGGCAGAAACTGAGGCACCGGCAGGTTAAGCGCTTTGCCTGGGTCGAAATAGTGAGCTACTAGGGGAGTCAGGTGGAGAAGTCAGGTCCTTCTGACTCCAAAGCTTTCTGTGACACCAAGCTGAGAAAATGACAGCCTTCCCTGATGTGCTCTGGCAATTCAGTAAGAAAAAGCTTTGGGAAAAATGTGCAAGTGCTATGAGCATAAGGTGTTGCCATTATTATCTACAAGCAGATGATAGAAAGGCATGTGTGATTAAGTTCACAGGCATTATTTACCCTGACGGGTCACTCCACTCTGCCTCAGATGACCAAGGTCTGCTGAGAAGGGATCCGCTTCATCCCTATGTGATACAACAGCAGGAAGTGCAAGGGGAATTTATCAAATTATGGAGACAGTATTTCTTTAAACAAGGGGGGATTCCAACTACCAAATAGCCGAGTGGAAATAATCACATCATATTTATGTGCTCTAATGGGAGCTGTGAGGGTAGCTGAACACAGAAGGCTGAGCTGGGGATGACTACTTGTCTTGTAAGCGCAGACAAGTCCCAATCTTTTTTGTGCCTTAGTTTTCAGTTTAAGTGAGCAACAACATATCACAGCTTTCAAAATCAAGAAGTCATTTCCACAAAATAGTCAGTGTCCTGGAGAAGGCAAGATTTCCATTATAATATTAAAATGTGTTAAGTCACCCTGGCTGATGTGGCTCAGTGGACTGAGTGCCAGCCTGTGAACCAACGGGTTGCTGGTTCGAGTCCCAGTCAGGGCACACGCCTGGGTTATGGGCCAGGTCCCCAGTAGGTGGTGCGCAAGAGGCAACCACACATTGATGTTTTTCTCCCTCTCTTTCTCCTTCCCTTCCCCTCTCTAAAAAATAAATAAATAAAATATTTTATTAAAAAATGTGTTAAGCATTGTTCCAAACCCTTTACCTGTATTAACTCATTTTATCCTTAGAGCAATGGTATGATGTAAATACTATTATTATCCCTGTTACTCAGATAAGAAAAAATGAGGCATAAAAAAGCAACTTGCCCAACACCCACAGCTAACTAACTGGTAGAGGAGAGATTCCAACCTGGGCCATCTCTCTCTGGAGCCCATGACACAGATTTTTATGAGACAAGAATAAGCATAACTGAGGTCAAACTAGTTGAGGAGGGTTACAAAGGGAGAATAAATTAAATAGGTTCTGTCTACAGCAAAATCTACGTGAGTTAAAATGGCTTCAACCTTTTTCATTAGAGTTAGACAATATTTCAGCCCTATGGGGTTTCTTCCTTATCTATTAAAAGAGCCATTTTGATTACTGCCTACCATATGCCAGAGATTGTACTAGGCAAATATCGCATTATACGTTCTGTAGTTTTCTTCTGGATTATTTAAAATACTTAACACTTCAATCCACTTAAATAATAAACATTTTTGTAATGTTTCAAGTTTATTCACATAGAACAATGTTTTTCTACATAATGCTATGTAGGTAAAGACTGTAAAATTAGGGGGAGAAGAGGAGAGCCACTTGGCCAACCTGAATTCCCTGCTTCCCTGAGAGAGCCTGACTCCCCCATCACTGCAGTGCAAGGCATGTGTGGTGTCTACACTCACTTGTTTTATTTATGGAAGCTTAAGAAAGGTAAAAAAGTGCCCAAATGTCTAGAACTGTGACTTTTTTCCAAGCAAGTGATACTGCAGCCCCTGAGAACTTGTTAAAATGCCAAATTATCGAGCGCCCCCTTCCCCAAGAAATAGTGAATCAGAACCTGGGGGTGGGGCTGAGCCATTAGACTCCGGGCGCTTTTGATATAGTTTGCAATTTGTGAGCCATTAATGCCTGGTAAAACCTGATCCAACAGGATAAGCATCTCTGCATCAGGGGTAATGGTAACACTGGCCAGCTGACAAGTGCCACCTTTCCTGACAATCTCCCCTCCTTTCCCATCTGAAATGTGGGCAGAGACTGCCATGGGAGAGAACTGGGCCTTGGACAGGCCTGTAATGTGGTAGAATGTGAAAGAAGGGTCCTAAGACCCTGGAAAGTCCTGATGAAGCAGCTACTCCTTTGACTCTAGCTGGAGGTGCCACCTAACCTGCTTCCGGGGGGTGGGGGCGCCCTGGCTGCCACAGAGAAGAACCAGGAATAAGAGAGACCAGGAAGGAAGGTGGCAAACTAGAAGCCTGCAAACTGAGCCAAGAGGCATCAAATGAAAGTCTTTCCAAAGGGCCCTGCAAGCCTGAGAGAAGTGCCTGTAGACCCAATGTAGCCCACAGGGTACCAGCTTGTGACTCTGATTCTACCTCCCCCCATGACAAGGAAGGAAGCAGAGGTCAAGGAGGTGAAGTCCCCTAGTAAAGCCACACAGGAAAGTGGCAGCAGTGGCCTGGCACTGAATCTGAAAGGCTCCTTCTCCCAAGGAAGTGCCATGAGTTTTGATCACGGACACTGTGGGTTTTATAACTCATCAGGGTTCCTCTTATGCTCAATAAAATACACACAGCCTAATTTTACTAATTACATAATGTTCAGGCCCACAAATTCAGGCACAAAATTTCCTCCTCTCTTATTTTTCTAGCCTAGGTCTGATTGCATTGCTTAGTAGGACTTTAGTTTAAAATTCATTTCTACTAGTCAGCTGCTCTTTCATATTCTTGGAAGCCACCTCAAACACTTTATGGAATGAAGCAGGACATCTATTAAAAAATAACTTCATTTGACCTCATCATCCTCCTAATGGCACATCCATTTTTCTCATTCACAGGTATTCAAGATTACTAGTTGATTGTTCTGGTGGGCTGACCAGGTAAATCAGATCAAAAAATTATTTTACTAATATTCTCCAGCAAACAGAGCTGACCTAATTAATCAACCCAGAACCTTGAGGGACTCAGCACAAATGGAGGCAAATCACTCACTTGGTCAGTTCAGCGTGGATTCTTTTAATTCACTGAAACCTGATTTGAAATCAAAGAGGATCCAAACAGAGCTACTATTTGGGGACTCTGAAAAGAAATTTAATCATCGAGTCTTAGTGACCGAAACAAGTAAATGTACCTTCAAAGCTAAGCAAATTACTCCCATCTCCCTGCAAATGGCCCATCATCATAAATGTTGGCCATTAAGGTGCCATGTGATCCTGCATGGTCCACCGAGAGGACACAGGATGGCGGTCACTCATCACTAAGAAAGTGAACAGCATCCGGTAGGAGTCACGCAGATGCACAGCCCAGGCTAACAAAGGAGATAGCAGCAAAGATCATAAAGATGTAGAGAAGAGCTTCCTACCATGTGTGAATACAACCTACCACATTGCTGCAGGGGGCAGAGGGGGATAGCAAGGGAAGGATGCTAGGTGTTGGGCCCATACCAGGTCGTTTACTAAATTACCTCATTCGATTCCAACCTAAGCAGTAGAACTACTAGCACATTTGACAGAAGAAGGAACTGAGAACCCAGAGAAGTCGAGTAATTCACTCAAGTCAAGTAACAAGAAGCAAAGCCGGGATATAAAGCCAGATCTAATTGGTTTCAGAGATCATGGGTTTTCACAAAAAGAAAAGATTCAAATACTTGTTAGGCATCTAATACGCCCAACCCTTTATGGAGTACTAGAGATACAATGTTCAGCGGGGAAATGATGGGAATAATCAAGAAATTACGCAATTATAAAATTAGCATTCTGAGGTTACAACAAAGGAGATAGGGCCCTAGCAGAGTGCATACTACAAACCTGACCCCAGTGGTGAAGTCACCTGAGGAGGTGGTAACTGATCTGCAACAGGAAGAAAGGGTACAAGATAACTAAGTGAAAGTTTTAAGTCATGGGGAAAGATTCTGCGGGAAGAGGGATGCGCAGATTGCTAGTGAGAGACATGGAGAGTGAACAAAGGGAATGAGGAAGCTTGGTGAAGAGAGAGACCAGAAGCAAGGCCCTAACAGCCCCTGGAGCTTGTGATAAAGATGCATCTTTTTCCTTAGAGCAATGGGAATTCATACACCAAGGCTGGAAGGATGGCATGATCAGTTTTGCACATTGGAAAGATTACTCCATGTGCAACATGCAAAACCAATGTTCACAGAAATGTAAATTACAGCATAGGGAATACGGTCAATACTACTGTAATAACTGTGTATGGGGCCAGATGTGGGCACTTGAAATATCAGGGGTGGGGACCACTCTATAAAGTATGTGATTGCCTCCTATGCTGTACATCTGTAACTAATCCAGAATAGTACTGAATGTAAGAAAAAAATAAAATAAAATAAGGTGACATATAGAAAAAAACAATTAGAGCCAGAATAAAAGAAGCTAAGAGGCTACCGTGGCAGCTGAGATGAGAAACTAGAAGAGCTGGGGCTCACAGGAGTCGGGGAAGTGGAGAGAAGTGGATGGATTGAAAAGATACTCACTTGATAAAAAGCAAGCAAACTGGGTGATGGATTGACCACAGGGGTGAAGGAGAAGAAAGCATTAAGGATGTCCCATAAATCTGTGGTTGTGTAACAACAGGATAGTTGGTGCCACCGTCAGAGAGAGAGGACACACTGGAAGAGTAAGTGTTCCCGAGGGACATAATACATCTGTTTGGCTATGTTGCATTTCAGATGGCTTTGAGACATCCACGTAGAGCCGTCAAATATGTAATCCGACATGCAGGCATGGAGTTTAGGTGAGAGGTCTCAGCTAGGCATCCAGTTTAAAGGTGCTCATCATTGATCCATCAGAGCCAAACAAAGCACTGGTCTGGATGAGGTGAGCGGGACTCAGGGAATAAAGAGGGAGCAGAAACATCATCTAGGATCAAGCCTTAAGGAGCTCTGTCATTTAATGACTGGGGCAAGGAACATGAGCCAAGAGGGGCAAGAATCCCACAGCGCAGTTTATGAAGGTACAGGTGGGATAGCAGTTGAGCAGCTGTAAATGCTGCTGAGGGCAGTAATATAAAGCTACAAAGGATGAAGACCTGCAGACTCCCACAGGTTCAATAACGTGCCCATACTTACAAAGCTTTACAGGAGCCAAATCAGAATTGAAGCCCAAGTCTCTCTGATCCCCAAGTTTGTTTTCTTTGCCATGTAATCATTCTCATCAATTTTTACAGTTCTCAACATCTGAAAAATCTAAAGACATCAACAGTAGAGGAAAGCTACGTCTTCTCCTGCTCAGAATCTGCCCGGCACTTCTGATACAACACCTTGATTTTCCTCTGGAAACACCTCTCCTCTCCTCTCAGACCACAAGCATTGAGGGGAAGTGACCCCCACTGTCACTTTCCAGGCGTGGGGCTGTGCCCTAGGACTGGCTGATGAGTATTCCATAGCTTCCTGGCTACAGTGAGTGGTTCAGGGTCAAGTACTGGAACCAAACCAGACTAATAAAACTCAATTCCGTGACTTACTAAAAGGACTGGGATTATGTAGTTAGGAAGACAAGCTCGAGCTGGTGGTAGAAATGGGAACGCTATGACTGTGAAGAATATCAACAAAGCCAGAGAGAGAGAGAGAGAGAGAGAGAATCCTGGTGACAGTGTCTGAGCCCTGGATCCAGCCTTGCCTGAAAACTACACTGAAATGTCAGTTATTTGGGTCCATACATTTTCTCTTCCTACACCGTTTTGAGCTTGGATTTCTGCCTCTTGCATATCAAAGAAACTTCACCTGCACAGTCAGCACACTTACACACTGCTGCTGGGTCCTTATTACAGTGGTTTTCCTGAGGAAATTTTCTAGCTGGAAACACTGAAGCTACTTCATATGTATATTCTCTTAGCTTACTGATATCAGGAAAACCAGACGTGAGACATAGGAATGGGACCAAGGCAGATGTTTTTAGGTCAATAGAGCTTGCCAAAGGTCTGATGAGTTTTGCTAACTATTCACAAAATTGAAACGATGGGCCTAAGGTGGCACATCTCTGCTCAGATGAGGGGTGCTTACTACAAGCTCTATTTCTGGTTTATTTTTACATTTTCTTGATGTATAACTGACATACAATATGGTAATTTTAGGTGTACAACAATGATCAATATTTGTATATAGTGTGACCACCATAAGAAGTCTGGTTAAAATTTATTACCACACATTGTTACAAAAAATTTTTTCTTGTGATGAGAACATTTAACATCTACTTTCTCAGCAACTTTCAAATATGCCCACAGTATCGTTAACTCCAGTTGCCATGTCGTACGTGACATCCGATGACTCATTTATTTTACGTCTGGAAGTTTGTGCCCTTTGACCCCTTCACCCATTTCGCCCACCACGGCCTCCTGAAACCACCAATCTGTTCTCTGTATGTCTGAGCTTGTTTTTTCTTTTTTTCCCAGTTCCACATACAACTGGTATCAAAAATTATTTGTCTTCCTCTGATTTACTTAACATAATGCCTTCAAGGTCCATCCATACTGTTGCACATGGCAAGATTTCATTAGTTTTTTGTAGCTAAATAATATTCCACTGTGTCCAGACATAGATAAATATATAAAATCACATTTTCCTCCCCTAGTCATCTACCCATGGACACGCAGGTTGTTTCCATAGCCTGGCAATTGTAAATAATGCTGTTACGATTATGGGGGTACAGATATTTCGAGTTAGTGTTCTCTCCTTAGGATAAACTCCCAGAAGAATTGCTGGATCATATAGTAGTTCTAGTTTTAGTTGTTTGAGGACCCTCCATACCGTTTTCCACAGCGCCTGCACTCCAGGCACTGTTACTAGCCACAGGGAAGATCTCACCTTGCCTCGGCCCCTACCGCTCCCCCACACACAATCCACACTGTAGCTGTCATAAACTACTCGACTATATTTTGCCAGCACACCACGTCCTGCTCTCCAGCCCACTTCCTGTCACAGCCACAGAGTCCTTTGATGGCCCCTGAGATAGACACAGATAAGTCGTTGAGGCTCGCTACTGAAATTCTCACACTCCTTTAAAAGTACTAGAAAATTTTAAAAAATCGAATTTCATAAATAAAGGTGTTGAAATATGTATGCCTTTCCTGCTGACAACCTTTCCCTCCCTGTCTGCTTGGCAAAATACTCCTCGGTTTCCAAACCTCACTTTCCAGGGCTTTGTGTGACACAGAGTGACACTTTCCACATACAATCACCACAAGTTTTGCTGGGATAGCAAACGGCGCTCATATATCAGTAGCTTGAAACAATAAAGTCAACCTATTTCACGTTACGTGTCCCCTACAGTTGAGCAGGGGGCCTAGATCTCTGTCATCCTCAGAAACCAAGGCTGAGAACACGGCCCTTACCCAGGATTGCTGGCTGCAGTTGCCAAAGGAAGTTTTGAGGTTCTTAGCCAGCAACTAAATGCTCGGGCTTAAAACGAACAAC
>VMDR010003653.1:0-69371 GCA_007922815.1 Macrotus californicus
TACAGAAATGCAATTAATTTTTGTGTATTAACTTTGTATCCTGCCACTTTGCTGAATTTATTCATTAGTTCTCAGAGGTTTTTTTGTGAAATCTTTAGGGTTTTCTACATACTATATCAAGTCATTTGCAACAGAGATAATTTTACTTCTTTCTTTCTAGTTTTAATGTCTTATTTCTTTTTCTTGCTTAATTGCTCTGGCTATCACTTCCAGTACCATGTTGAATAGAGTGGTGAAATCAGGCATCCTCATTTTTTCCTAATCTTAGAGAAAAAGCTTTCAGATTTTCATGGTCTGAAATACTTTTTAATCAATTCTTGGGGTTAGAGAACTTCAGGTGGTGCACTGGCTAGTGTGGCTCAGTGGATTGAGTGCCAGCCTGTGGACTGAAAGTTTGCTGGTTCAATTCCCAGTCAGGGCACATGTCTGGGTTGTGGGCCAGGGCTCCAACTGGGGACATGCAGGAAGCAACCAATCAATATTTCTCTCACACACTGATGTTTCTCTCCCTCTCCCCACCCCCACTTTTACTCTCTCTTTAAAAATTTGTCCCCTTTCTCAAAAAAACCCCAAACTTTAGATGTTTGCTAAGTAAGAGTCTATTTTATCAACCTAATTGGCAATAATACTGAAAGCTCAGAAAAGAGAGCGAGAGAGAAGTATCTGGTGAGCATAATGTATTATGCTCCATATAGTTCTATTTTTCCATAGGTTTTCAATAGAACACAAAAGAGTGAAAAATGAAGCAAGTTACTAGGAGAGGCGAAAAGTCTTAATCAGACTTAATCAGTGACTGAGCATCACTGAATGAAATAGCTTTGCCTTTACTCCCATGAATGACTTCTCAGGCAGACTCTAGCTCTCCAGCTTTGAGTGTAAACTAAAAACAAACAAACGCACTTAAAACCAGAAACCTTAAAGAAACGAAGAGAGATTTTTGGGACCCTCTTCATGTTTATTCCAGAAAGGGTCTTCCTGTAGGGTCCTTGCCCCTAGAGAGCTATGCAAAAATGTCCCCTTGCACATTTGTTAAAAGATGGAAGGTTGGTCTAAAAATACAAGAGAGGGAACTGAAACATTTCAGAAAAGGCAGGGCTCAGGACCAAGAAACAAAAAGAGGAAGATAAAATTTTAGTTAGGAAAAAAGAGGAATGGAAATTGATTTTTTTTTTTTACAAAGAAAGTCCAGAAGCTTCCTCCTCTTCCCTGACTACTCCATAAAAAAAAAAAAAAAAAAAGGAAAAACAATAGTCGATGGGAAAGAGCTCTGAGAAAAATAAGTCTCTACACTGTTACAGTTGAGAATTCTAACAATCTGAACTAAAAAGTTGGGCAATTTCTTGACTACAGGTATGTTAGAGCCAAAGGAACTTCTCTCAGAAATGCCCATCCCTCCCATCTCAGGAGGAAAATTGAGGCTGAGAGGCCTCCAGAGCTCTCTCAGGGTCACAGAGTTAACTAGGGTCAGAGACAGGCTAGAAAATCATTTTCTAACATGTCCTGTGCCCTTTTCAGTGGACACCCATGTCAACATGATGTATTCATTGCATTGAATTGGCATCTCTCCTTTGAGGTTCCCTAGTACCAGGTTTACATCTAAGTCTGTGGTTCTCAGAGCAAGGTCCCAGGCAGCAGCATCACCTGGGAACTTGTCAGAAATGCACATTCTCTGCCCCACCCCAGACCTACGGAATCAGAAACTCTGCGAGTAGACCCCAGTCTTAATAAGCCCACCAGAGAATATTCTGATGCACTAAGGTTTGACATTCACTAGTGCAAGAAGTAATACCCTTTTCATTCACTATAAGAGCAGAATAATAATGAACATGTACGTCATGATTTACAAAAGAGCTTTTAACCTGCATCCCTTTTTATTGGTGGGGGAAGGAGTAAGTTCTCTTAAGGTCTCTCTGAGATAGAAAGTCAGGTATTAATATACCTACTTAATGACCTCCGGGATGAGGTTAAAGGAAGGTAACCAATTGCTGGGATGGCAGGTCTAGAAAGAGAAAAGTCAAAACTGCCACTGAGTTGTCTGCCTTGAAAATCAACATAGTTACCCCTAGATAAAACTTAGCACTTAGCAGTTCCAGACAAAATGGTGTCAACCAGGGCAGCCTTTCAGAGCATTTGTAGAAGCAGAGAATTCTAGGTCCAGTGTGTCATTGTACAGATGAGGAAATAATACTAGGAGCTCCCATGTTCTGAGGCCTCACGTGCAATCTCACCAGGTGGGCCTGGAAGGGCTGGAATCACAATGTGTGCTGTCTGCAGAGCCTGGCTGCCTTGGGGAAAGCTGCACAGGTTGTACTTGGTCATCCAGATCATTAGGGGGCAGCACTGGACCCATACTCCATGTTCTCCACTGCATATCTAGTGCCATTTCTATTACAGAAAACCCCTCTCTAGATCAATGGTTTTCCAACAAGCTCCCAGGGGATGCCGATGCTGTCAGGCTGTGGACCACACTTTGAGTAGCGAGGTTCTAAACAACCCTGCTTTGAACACTGATCGAGCTGATGTGGCGAAGGAATAAGAACCCGAGTTCTGAACTGATGTCTTCACTGCCACTCCCAACTAATGACACACACAGACACACACACACACACACTGCCACTCGTAGCACTTCCCTTTAGTGCTCTCCTCCACATCTACCCCTCCTTTGCCCTCCATTGCCTCCCCTTCATCTCACACCAGGTAACTGTCATAACGGCCTCCCAGCAGCTTATCCACCCAGTAGGTATCTTTGGTCTCAATCTTTACGTCCCCCCTCCATCAGATATACCTTATCAAAGCACCAACTCATTTAAGGCAGGTTTGGGATAGAGACTCTTCTTTTCCTCCTCATTGCCTGCAACTCCTGAACTTAGCACCCAGAGTTGCCCTTGACTTCTATGAACCAACCTAGAACTTTTGCCTGATCCCCTCTGACTACAGTGGCATTTACTAGGCAGACGGCCTAGAGAAATTCCGCTACACATCTAAGAGAGTTTGTTGTTGCATTGTTTAAAGAGTGAAAAACTGGAATCAATGAATATACCCACCTGCAGGAGGAAGATTTTTAAGTTGTGGTTTATTCACGCATTGAAAACCTGTGTGAAATAACTGGTGCTTCACGTCACCAGATGGAAGCCTCTTGCATCGGGGTCATCACAACCCCGATCACTGGTCTAGTCACTGAGCCTCACTGTTACACGTGAAAAGTTAAGGGGAACATATTCTTTGATGTAGTGCTCCTACTCTCAGCAGTTTGCCCCAAAGAGGCAACGATACTGATGAAATAAATCTTACAATCATAAAGTGACAGATGATACAAGCAGGATGTCACTTCCTATTTGAAAACACACAAAGCAATGTACATAAATAGTAAAAATAAATAGACCATGCATGAGAATGATACACATGCAATGCAGGACAGCATTGATGCCAGGGAGGAAAAGATTGAGGAAGATAAACGGGGACTAGGGGAAGGCATGCAGGTCATTTCTGTTATAGCGCTCAGTTCTTGCTTCTTAAAAATAGAGTGAATATGGCGAAATAAGATTGTTAAAGTTGGGCAGTAGGACAAGCATTCTGTCCGTATTCTTTGATAATTTCTGTGTGTTTAAATAGTCCATTTGAAAAATTAAAAGCACACACACATAATTTTTCTAACCAACACTTTCCTCCACCCTGGCTGTCACCCATTCAGCTCCCTCAGCCTGGAGTTGTTCATGCCGTGGGAAGAGCGGAGCTGCAGAGCCTCATTGGCTCAGCACTGAGCTGACCTCGGGAGAGACTCTGATCTCTCAGTGCTTCGGTTTCTCTTTCAGAATCTGGGTACGATAATAGTATTGAGCGCGTAGAGGTGTTGTAGGATTACGCGTGGCCACCGTGTGCAAAGACTAGAACAGCGCCTGTAAGCATTTAATAAAATGTCTCATTATCATCATCACCGCCATCACTATCATCTTCCGTCCAGCGGACCCCAAAGTTTTGGCACCAGGGACCAGTTTTGTGCAAGACAGGGGTAGGGGTAAGGGGTGATTTCAGGATGATTCAAGTGTATTGCACTCAAGCTCACCCCCTGCCATGCAGCCTGGTTCCTAATAGATCCCAGACCGGTGCCAGTCTGTGGCCAGGAGGTTGGGGACCCCTGATTCTACCTTCACTATCTCCACCATCACAACCATCAGTATTAAATCTCTTTGTCTAGTCAACTTCTATTTGACCTTCATATTTCAAAGAAGTTTACCCTGACTTTTCAATATAAGTTAGAATTCATAGGATCCTGTCTTTTTTGTCCATGCATGTATTAAAATTGGTACTTATATACTAATATGTGATTTTGTTTGTTTAATATCCCTCCACTACATTTGAATGTGGAAGTTTCTTGAGGGCCAAGGCTAGGTATGTCTTATTTAACTTTTTATACCCATTGTCCCATCTAAACTGGTACAGACTCTGTGTATTCATTTGTTGAATGAATAAATAAATACATAAACCATTTTATCATCTAACCAGTAGGCAGCTGTTAGAGTTATGTTTATGAAGAATTTGCAACATGGAAAAAATTGTCTTGTTTGGTGGAAGGACTAAAAGGCACAAAATTATACATGCACATACAACATGACTTCAATGCCATATAAGCAACAATAACGAAGGACAAACCTAGAAGTTGAGGGAAAATAGGGGACATGTACCTTCACAATGTTGTGCAACCACCACCTCCATCAACTTCCAAAACACTGTCACAATAAAACACCCCAAATTCCAAAACACCCCAAAATAAACCTGTCCCCAGTGAGCTGTTCCTCCCCATGATGCCCTCCCTGACCACAGCAGCCACCAGTTTGCTTTCTGACTGTATAGATTTACCTGTTCTGGATATTCCATGTAAATAGAGCCACACCACGTGTGACTCTGTATGTCTGGTTGCCTTCACTTAGCAGGATGTTTTTGAGGCTGACCCACATCGCAGTATGTATCATTTCTTTTTATAGATAATCATATGCATAGACCAAAATTTGTTTATCCACTCATCCACTGATGAACATGTGGGTCATTTCCACTTTTTGGCTGTTGCCAATAGGGTTGTTATAAACATTAGTGTAGCAGTATTTGATTATCTGCTTTCAGTTTTTGCAGGCGGGTACACATCTGGGACTGGACCTGCAAGGTCATAGGATGATTCTACGTTTCTTTTTTTTTAAGGAGCTGTAAAACTGGTTTTCAAATCTGATGCACCCTATTCCCACCAGCAACATTAGAGTTCCAACTTCCCTAATCAACAGAACAAATAAGTGAGCAAAATAAAGCCAGAGATGTGGAAATAAAAAACAAACTGACAGTGACCAGAGGGGAGGGGGAAGGGGGATGATGGGGGAAAGAAGGGGAAGGGTCCAGTCAAGGAGCATGTATAAAGGACCCATGGACAAAGGATTGAAGGGGGGGTAGGGCAGGGGAGAGTAGTGGGGAAAAAAATGGGGACAACCATAATTGAACAACAATAAAAAATTTTTTTTAAATAAGAGACTTCCAATTTCTCCACATCCCTGTCAACACATGTTACTTCCTTAAAAAAAAAAAAAAATTCTAGCTACCCTGGTGGGTGTGAAGTAGTAGCTCAGTGTGGTTGTGATTTGTGTTGCCCCGAATGACTAACGATGTTGAGCATCTTCTCAGGCGCTGGTTGGTCATTGGGGAGAGGTGTTTTCAAGTGCTTTGCCCATTTTTTAAACTGAGTTGTTTGCCTTTCTGTTGCTGAGTTACAGGCATTCTTTACTTTGTTGGGATACTAGACCCTTAGCAGTCACATGAGTTAAAAAGATTTTCTTTTTTCTTTACTGGTAATGTCTTTTGATGCACAAAGGTTTTTCATTTTGATGAAGTCCAAATTGTCTCTTTTTTTCTTGTGCTTTTGGTCTCATATCTAAGAATTCATTTCAAATCACAGGTCTTAAAGATTGACCTCTAACTCTTTCTTAGAATTTTGTTGCTTTAGCATACATATGTATATATGAGCCTGAGTTGCATTACAAATGAATTTTCTCCCTAAACTTGTCCTTTCCCCACCACCAAATGTCCATGGTTTCTGCCAAGCCAATGGCAGTTGCGTGCATCTCCGACTAGCCACGCTTGGCTCAGGTCTCTCCCAGTGTCTTCCACCACCCACGGCTCACTCAGGCATGTCCTCCAATTAAAGTCTCTGCCACATGCAGCTTTGTGGGTTTCTTCTCGTGCCACCTGTACCCGAACAAAGAGCACTACTCAGGTGGCTTGCTGTTGGCTACGGCATTATGCCCCTCCCTGGGATACCTCAGGAACCACACTCGAATGGTAAGTGATGTCAGAGGTGGGAGAGGAGTATTTATGGCCCCCGTGCCCCGTATGAAACCACATCCAGCAGGCGCTCACCCCCTCCTCCTACTCACCGTGCCTGGGGTGGGGGATGGGAGAAGACAGCAAGTAAGAGAGAATTCTAGCTTCTCACTCCTCAGAACAGCCCCAGCCCATGGCTGCCATGTCCTAGAGGTATCTAAAAATGCCTCGTAAGTACTCTGTCCTGACCTGTCCCAGGCAAGCATTCCGTCCCAGAGCAGACCACCTCTGAGACATTCAAACTAAATCGAAGTCTAGTCACAGAGTAGTTTAAAGCACCTAGGCTATTGAAGAACACGAAGTATCTCCCTACTACAGGGTTCAAAAGGCATGCCCTAAGTCACTTGAGAGAGCTTTTCGGCAAGTGAATATATTAAAGATCCTGGCTTCACCTCTATTTCCCCAAAGTTCAGTAGGCCTGAAATTATGAAAACACCCAATCTGCTGCCTCTATACTCTAACAAAGACATAAATTGCCATTGTCGACACCATTTTTATTTCTATTTTTCATTACATATTCTTGTCTGTTTTTTGTTCCCTTGGAGATGGTGGTGAACTTGGAGGATGAGGGAGACACTCATACCTGACCTCCACTATTTGACACTTCCTTTTTAAAAAATCGTTTGCAGTTTCTAAGCTTTCTTGCTGTCACTCTATGCCCGATTATGTTACATTGTCACATGCAACAAAAACAGTGGTAATAGTTTGTATTCTTTTTATTAGGAAGGCATGCTTTTCCATAACTGTGCTTTTTCTATGGGCATTGTAGTCCAGATCACTGCCTTTAACCCGAAGATGTAAAATCCTAGAACTCACTCATCTATTTTAGTAGGTCACAGGAAACATGCAAGCCGTAGAAACCACAGTCACCAAATGAGTCTGTATTGAGAAAAAGCCAGAATTTATCTTCTCAAGGGCCATCTGAACAAACCCATCACAGATAAGTAAAGAAGTGACAAGGAACATCGAAGTGGCCCCAAGTTGTCGGTAAGCCATGTCCATGCTCCTGCCTGAGCAACGACTCTCCCCAGCCGTGCTCTTTCCCATGTTTTCAGCTGAGTGAGTATTGCCATCCATGGAGGGGCCGAGAGGTTCTTAGAGCAGACCTAACTTTCAGCTACGATGCTGTAACCCCCAACTCCGCTGCTAGCCTCCCGAATACAAACAAACAAGAGTCTGAAACTTCCCATGGCCAGCACATGAACTCTTTGGTCTATGGAAGAACTCAGCATTTCCTCACCATTGTGCCAGATCACCTGGAATCGACTGTTGCCATGGCGTTTATGTGATCCTGTGTGGTCAGCAAACACATCAGAGATAGGGGGCTAGGGACCTGCTTTCCCCCAAGTCTGCTCCAAGGGCTATCCTCCTCTTGCAGACTGAGAACCATGAACCCAGTGCCACAGGTGAATATGGGAGTCTCAAGCTTCAGGAAAGGCATCTTTCCTAACTCTTTCAATGCGTATAAAGAATCCTTAGGTGTATTTACCCTGGTTCCTGATTTTCTGACTGTCTGCATGGACCATATGAGAACAAATTAAAAAAAAAAGTTTGGCCCAATAGCTGTGTGGTTATTTGCCCTTCTCCCCCAGATCCACTCTGAGCCCTGGGAAGTGACATCGACGAGATACATCACCTAGACTCCATGCCGCTCCTCTGCCCTTTGGGTTCAGTCACTTGCAGGCAGGAGATCAGAGTGGGAGCTGAAAGTTAGGGTACTGTCTGCTACTGCTCTATTCCTTCATCGCTAATATTCTGGGAGTGGCTGCATCCCATGACCTTCACCTCTCAACTGCAGCTCCCAACAGGGCTCCGGTGGTATTGTGGATTCTATAATCCTTCAAGCACAGGGCTAAAAGCTCCCACTGCTGCTACTCACTGGGCACCTCACTACCTTGAGAATGTTTTTCTGGGCAGATTTAGTGGTGACAAGTTTCCTCTGCCTTTGTTTACCTGGAAATGTCCTAATTTCTCCCTCACTCTTGGACAGGTTTGCCAGATTTAGGATTCGCAGTTGACAATTTGTTTCTTTTAGCATTTTAAGTATATCAGTCTATTGCCTTCTGGCAACCAAAGTTTCTGATGTGAAATCTGCCACTAATCATAATGAGGATCGCCTGTATGTGATGAGTTGTTTCTGCTTTGCAGCTTCGAGATTATCCGTGTGTCTTTATCCCACAAATATTTGACTACAATGTGTTTTGGTATGAGTCTCTTTAAATTTATCTCACTTGGAGTTCATTAAACTTCTTGAATATTTATACTTATGTCTTTCTTCAAGTTTGAAAAGTTTTCAGCTATTACTCCTCTACATATTCTCTTTGTCCTTTTCTCTCTGTCTTTTCTCCTGGGACTCTCACAGGGTCCTCAAGCTCTGATCACTTTTCTTCAATGTTTTTATCTGCTCCTCAAACTTCATAATTTCCATTGTCCTATGTACAAGTTGGTTGATTTCTTCTACCTGCTCCAATCTGCTTTTGAGTCCCTGCAGTAAATTTTTATTTGTTATTATTTTTTCAGCTCCAGAATGTCTTTCTGGTTTCTTTTTAGGTTTTCTATCTCTGTACTGATATTTCCATTTTTCCACACAGTTTTTCTCGACTTACTCCACATCTTCCTTTAGTTCTTCGAACATCTTTAGGACATTTCTTTTAAAGTCTGTGTCTAGTAAATTTGCCATCACAGCCTTGTCAGGAACAGTTTCTCTTGATTTATTTATTTTCCTTTGAACGGGCCATACTTTCCTGTTTCTTCGTAGACCTTGTGATTATGTTGTTGAAAACTGAATATTTGAATCTAATAATGTGAATACTCTGAAATTGGATGCTCCCTCTTCTCCAGGATTGGATGGGTTTTGTCATATTTTTTATTGTTATGAGTTGTGTCTGTGTCAAGGATCAGCCTCAGGTGAGAAATTAAGGTCTTCTTGGGTCTTTTCTGAGCCTGTATCTTTCCCTGGGTATGTGTGGTCACTTTCTAAGTTTCCCCAAGAAATGCAGTTGCTTTTAAATGCCCTAGTCTTTAATGTCTGGCTGCCAAAAGGGGGCAGGGGAGAGAAAATGGAGAGAAAAATAAAGGGCACTGGCCCTTTAATTCTCCTGAAAGTCACAGCAGCCAGAGGAGGAGGGGCTGGCAGCAATGGGGGGAAATGCAACAGCATGGCTGTCTGCCTCTTTGTCTGCACCTCTGAGATCAGAAGCAGGAACCAGTGATCAGAGCACAGCCTGGTATTTGCCCACCCTGGCTCCTGCAAGCTGTGGGCTAGCTGCTCCAGGAACCTGTGCCAGGTTGCCTGAGGGTGGGGTGTGGGAGATGGGCAGCTGCTATTGTGTTAAAAGCTGAATTGACCAAAGTTAACTGCAATGAATTATCCAAGCGGACCCCTGAGAGGTATAAGTCTTCAATAGACTCAAGAGTTCCAAAATAGTTAAATCAGACTGATTCTCCCAGTAAAATTGTTGGTCTAGGTGGGGAGAGAGATTCCTGGTGATTCCTATGCCACTATTTTTTCAATGGTGTTTTCTTTTAAGAAAACTTCTTTCTGAGAAGTAGGACCTATAATGACTGAGGCCCTTCTTACCAAGGACACCTGTGACCCAAAAGACCATTTAGCATTCCCTTTCATTAAAAAGCTCTCTTTAATGAAATGTCTAACCTGATCCTAAATCCATGATGCCACTGAGACCAGGGCACACTGTCATAGAAACACCTATCATGTTTCCTCCACTGTCACCAACAGCCTCCCTTAGCATTTATCCTGTAGGAAATGAAGTTCTCTCGTGCTACTTTCATGCAAATTATCATGAGCAGAGGAGAGTAGATTTCTAGATATAGAGACCCACAAGGTAAAGAAGCCCAGAGCCGTTAGACTCAGGAGCAGATTACAGGGTGTGTCTGACTGACTCTCAAGGTTGCATAAGCAAGATTTCAAAATTAATCCAACTCTGGAGACCTCGACCTAGTGTACAAAGTTCCTGGCTGGGAAAGAAGAACTGTATCATTCTTTTTTGTGTTGTTTTTTTTTCAAACCTTTACCCTTACTCTTGTATCCCCGCCTTCTCCTTCTGCAGGAAACTTTATTTCCTATTTCTGCACACCCAGTTCCTACCTCCAGAGCTGCTTGGTTCTGTTGCTGAGAAGCCTGACAAACCAGTGCCACTTGGAAGAAGCCATCCACTGGTGAGTTGTGGGTGCTTTTTCCATCACTTTAGGAATCATAGGCTCAGAGCATCTCAGCTCTGGGAATGCAGAGACTGGGAGCACTCTGAGGGCCTGCATAGTCCAGGAACTTGGGGATGAAAAGGTGGGAGAAAGGGCTGGAGGATGGTGTCTTCAGCAGAATTGTTAAGAGAGACCCTGACAAGAATGAGGAAGTGCAAAGCAGGGTGAGACCACTCTTCAGGGCTCAGATGATGGCAGAGAGCCTGCTGAAATAGAAGAATCAAGACAGTGAGGACAACCAAGTATTTCAATGACTGCTCCTCTCACTCTGTCCCTCCCAGCCCCCAAGGGCTTTAAAGGGCTAGAACTTTCTCCCCAGAATTTTCTCACCCTCTAGTCCTTGTATGTGACAGTCCAGGGTCCCAACCAAAATGTGCCTCTTGCCTCGATTCAGGAGGTCCACAGAGGCTGAAGGGAGGGATTTATTTTTTTGAGAAGCAGCGTTTAGTTGATTCTGGATGATGTGTCCTGACACGTGAAAGGGACACCTAGATCAGTGCACTTCAGTCCTCTTGCTAAGTGCCTGCTGTGGCAGGAGCCGAGTGTGCTGGAGCGACAGAGGTAGTAGAGAGGAGGTGGCTGGCATCTCAGAGGCCAGTGCAGGTCAGTGACAAAGCACAGAGAACACATGGTGGGAGGCTCTGGGGCAATTTACCCTGTCATACCTGTCAGGCCCCGTCTGAATCATCAGAGTGAGGTCCGAGGCTGTGTATCTCTAACTGACAGACTTCCTGTGTGATACTGAAGCCCAGCATCGAGTACCACTGCTACAGTCCACACTCGCCTATACAAAATAGACTAAACCCTGACTAAATACAGCCCAAGAGCTTGCGGCAGTTAAGGGGCTGTGTGCTAGGATGCCCAGTACATTCACGTGTATAAGGTCTCCCACTGGGTTACCTGTGAGCCTAGTCCACAGTGGGCATTCTGTTTCTCAGCTACTTGCAACCTGCTAGGTCTCTGTTATCCAGTTATTCAGTGGATGTTTATTTAGTAGCCACCCTGTGCTGGGTTGGGTTCTGGGGCACTGTGACACCTCATTGCAAAGTCAAAGATCTCTGCCCTCATGGAGGTTATGTTCTGGTGCAAGTGTTGTGTGTATGCATACACTTGCACATGTACACACATGCACATGTACGTGCATGGGTGGGGCATGCTCACGTGGGTGAGTGTGGATTCTTAGGCATGAAAGAAGAGCTAGAAAATCTGTTACCTGTTCTTCTGCACCCATCTCTGCTCTCGGATCCTGGAGATGGGAGCCCCTGGGGGCTTTCGAAATTGAATAGCCCAGAGTTCCATTCCAGCTCAGCCCTTACTTGCTTTGCAAATCTGGGAGTCATTTAATCCATCCATGCTCACATTTCTTCATTTGTAAAATGCATAGTTATCTCACAAATTTGTTGCAAAGATAAAGTGAATTAATGCATGCAAAGTGTGCAGCACAGCACCTGGAGCCTAAGGAGAGGTCAACGAAGAATTCTAGTGGTAATTCTTCAGGTGGATACATTTGTTTCCCAAGCCCAATCAGAGGTCTTGTTTAGGACTACAGATGTCAAGAAATCTGGCTCAGTGACGTGAAATGCCAGCACTGGGAAGTGTGTCGATCACAGGAGAAACTGAAGAATGATTACATATATGAAAAGATGTGTACATAGATAAAAACTAACTCATAGCCACTACCAGGAACCAATGAATATCCTTGCGAATCAAGCCAAATAACGTTAGATGTCATATTTTCACCAGTGCCTCTGTTAGCCAGGTGCCACTGCAAGAGCCAGAGTCAGAACTGTGACCTAGTTCTTGACTTCAAGGGGCCCACAGTGTGTAGCAGATGAGGCGGTAAGTGCTGATTAAGAGGTTTGCACTGTGTCATGAGACGACATGAGTGACTGGATAGAGAAGGCTCCACAGAGAAGGGGAATTTGAGCATAAGGTAGTGAGAGGAGGAAGGGCTTCCCGGCCGTTCCAGGCAGAGGGGCAAATACATGCAAAACCATCGATGCACAAAGGAAATGGTGAGTTTGGGGGGAATGGAGAGAAGATGGCTATGTCTGGAGCCCAGAGCCTGGGATTTGAGAACTGATTAGACGTGAAGCTGATGAGACGAGAGCTTAGAAAAGTCGTGATGAGTTGTCTGGGCTTTACCTTTGAAGTCCCATCACATACACATCATGGAGCCCCTGGAGGTTTTCGGCCAAGAAGTGCACCATCCAACTTCAGCTGTAGAGAGGATGGGGTGAAAGGGAGCATGGCCAGGAATAAGCTTTGAGCAGAGGAGAGACCACAACAAAGCCAGAAGTGAAAGGCATACAAGGCAAGGAAGTGGCAGTTAAAAGGCTTTCAGAGGGGGTCGATCTCAGAGGTGTTTATGGACTAGAAGTCAGATGACATCATAATAATAATGCAGAGCATCTCCGCACCAGGTGCTGGAGTGTTTGTCTCCAGTAATCTTCACAGCAGCTCAGCATAGTTAACCTCTTATACATAAAGAAACAGATAGATGAAGAAGTAATTAGTCCCAAATGACACAACTTGTAAATTGGAGGCAGGATTCAAATCTAGATCTGTTTGGTTCCTAATCTAAAGAGGAGGGGACCAGGGTAATGCTAAATTCTGCTTCTTGGGTGATGGAGTAAAGGACAATAGCCAAGATTAGGAATCCACAGATTGAAGCAAGTTTCTGGGATGGTTCCCGGGGGATAAGTTGAATTGGAGGAACCTGTATAACACCCACTTTGCTCACTGTTGTAGCACTAATGCCTAAAACAGAGCATGGCTCCTAGTAGGTACTCAATAAATATTGATTAAATGAGTAAATCCAAGGGGAGATGTGCAGTAGGCAATGGAAAATTCCACTCTGAGGTGTAGAAGTCAAAAGATGGGACCAGAAGACAGAGCTTCGGAAAGCATTAGTATTCAGGGGACTTAGAACCCTGAGATTAGGTGACACGCCTCAGGAAAACCTCTGGAGCGAGAATAAAGAGGAAAAAGGTAAAGAGGTGGGAGCCAAGGATGGTGTCCGGGAACGAAAAGAAGGCACCAAGGAAGAAAATTCATAGGAAGTGATAAGGCAGGAGCTAACCTCCTGGAAACCAAGTTTTATACGGATCAAAGGCTCAAAGAGGATGAATCCGAAATGAAGCCAGGGCATTTGTAACAGGGGTTGTGGCCCTGGCTGCTGTGGCTCAGTGGGTTGAGCGCTGGCCTGGGAACTGAAAGGTCACTGGTTTGATTCCCATTCAGGGCACATGCCTGGGTTGTGGGCTGGGTCCCTAGTTGGGCGATCAATGTTACACATCGATGTTTCTCCCCCTCTCTTTCTCCCTCCCTTCCTCTCTCTCTACAAAATAAATAAAATCTTTTTTTTAAATAAAAATTGGGTTGTCATTACAATCTTGGCAAGAGAATTTTGGCAAAATGATGAAGGCAGAAAGCTGAGAGGAGTATCAGAAGGCTTTTGGCTGCAAGTCACAGAAAACGTACCTCATCTTGGCTTAACCACAGGGGCTGACTTTTCTCAGAGCACAAGGGTGGGTGTGGGACTGGGTGATATTCGGACTCTGCTTACATTTGCTCCACTTCTCTGGGTCCCTCAGTCATGGTCCCAGGCACCAAGTCCTCACAACACAAGATGCAAAAAAGGAAGGACCTGGCATCTCTCTGATCAGAGAAGAGTGTTCCCAGAAGCCCCCTAGCAGAGTCTCCTTCTGATTACCATCCAGGAATGGGTCACCTGCAGAGGAGGTAGAGAAAGCCTCTGCCTCCAGTATGTCCAGCATATTTGCCTATCATGAGAGTTGGGCTCTCTGGGAAGGTCAAGGGTGTTGGCAAATGGCAGCTGGAGAGATGATGGACTTCTGCTGCCAGGAATAAAGGGAAGTGATGAACTAGTACGCATGTTTTCAAGGGGATGGCTGCAAGGCAAAGACAAAGACTGGGCAGTACGTAAGGGGGACTGCAGCCATTATGTTGTATGTCACCACCTTGTTTTCTGTTTGCAGGACGCAGGGAGATGGGTGATGATAAAGACAGGTTGATCCAGTTCAGCCACAACATGCTGTCCACAGCTCATTCTCTACTTATAACGACTATCAAGGGGTATGATGAGGACACTACCTCCCCTTTTGACTATGGGGACAGTGAACCCTGCAAAAAAGTCGACGTGAAACGTATCTCAGCCTGGCTCCTGCCTCTGCTGTACTCACTGGTGTTCATTGTTGGTTTTGTGGGCAACCTGCTGGTCGTCCTCACCCTGATAAACTGCAAGAAGCTGAAGAGCATGACTGACATCTACCTGCTCAACCTGGCCATCTCCGACCTGCTTCTCCTTCTGACTTTGCCAGTGTGGATTCACTTTGTCACAAATGAGTGGGTCCTGGGGGATGTGATGTGTAAAATAATCACGGGGATATATCAGATCGGTTATTTTGGAGGAATCTTCTTCATCATCCTCTTGACAATTGATAGGTACCTGGCGATCGTCCATGCTGTGTTTGCTTTAAAAGCCAGGACGGTCACATTTGGGGTGGTAACAAGTGGGGTCACTTGGGTGGTCGCTGTGCTGGCCGCTCTCCCAGGAATCATCTTCACCAAAGCCCAACTTGAAGACAGTGCTTACTTCTGTGGACCTTATTTTCCAGTAGAATGGAAGAATTTCTATTCAATCATGAGGACCATCTTGGGCCTGGTCCTGCCACTGCTTATCATGGTCATCTGCTACTCAGGAATCTTAAAGACCCTGCTTCGGTGTCGAAATGAGAAGAAGAGGCACAAGGCGGTGAGGCTCATCTTTGTGATCATGATCGGTTACTTTCTTTTCTGGACCCCCTACAACATCACCCTTATCCTGGACACCTTCCAGGTGTTCTTTGACATGAGCAACTGTAAGACCTCCAGCCAGCTGGACAAAGCCATACATGTGACGGAGACCCTGGGGATGACGCACTGCTGTATCAACCCCATCATCTACGCCTTCGTCGGTGAGAAGTTCAGACGGTACGTCTCCGTGTTTGTCCGAAAGCACATCGCCAAACGCCTCTGCAAACAATGCCCGGTTTTCTATCGGGAGACAGTGGATCGAATGAGTTCAGGACATACCCCTTCCACTGGAGAGCAGGAAGTCTCAATCGGTTTGTAAATGAGCAGCGATTGGCTTGTTGTTTTTAAAGGGACAGAGCAATCTCTATATGATAGTACGCCTCAAGGGTTTGTTGAAGTATACAGGTCTGCAAGTTTCTAAAGCAAGTACCCAGGAACCTTGGCATTGCGTGTACCAAGACAGACTCCCATCACCCCTTGTACAGCCAACATGTCCTCAGGGAATATTCCAGGACAATTGTGGGCAGAGACTTGGACTCTGCAGCAAGCTCATCTCAGTTCCCGGACAATGCCTCAATAGCCTGCGTTTATGCTCTTCCCCCGTCTTCACCACGTCTTCGCTCACCCTCTGATTCTAGCAGTCTCTTTAGTCAAGTGCCCGGTGAGACACTGGTGGGTGAAGGAAATGAGGGTGAGAGGGGTTGGCCGCGTGCAGAGAGGAGGGGGCTATGAGCATGGCTGAGCCTGGATGAGCGTGAAAGTCAGAGGTTTGCTCATTCAGCCCAGCAAGTACCAGTCCTTAGCCCCATCTCCCGCCCATATTTGACTTTGAAGGCTTCCCCAGGTCCTGGAGAGCTCAGGAACTGTAATAGCTTTCTGACAGCTTTGCTTAAGCCCCATGATCCTCTTCTCCATAACTTCATTTTCGATTTGTTCTTCTTTATCTGTACCAACCATGTACCCTACCTTTGGAATCCAGTAGATTCCCACTGTCCCCATATTTCTTTGGCCAATCCCTCTATCTAAAAATATGTACAAATGTTTGTTTATAAAATAGGCATAATCTATAATGAGAGAGAAAAAAAAAGCCCTTGTTTTGTTTTTCCAGGGAAAGGGGAGGGTTGGAGGTAGCAATTGGGAGAAAGGGTAAGGATGATGAGCCCCCCATCAGGGGTGCAGGGCCATAGCAAGAGTGAGACCAGCCCTGGCTCAGCAGGTTGGGTGTCATTCCTCCAAGTGAAAGGCTGTGATTCACAGTCAGGGCACATGCCTGGGTTGTGGGCCAGGTCCCTGGCTGGGGGCTTGCAAGGTGCAACCAATCGATGTTTCTCTCCCTCTCTGTCTCCCTCCTTTCCCCTCTTTCTAAAAATAAATAAATAAAGTCTTTAACAAAAAAAAAAAAAAAAAAATGAGACTACCCCAGGCCCCAGGAATGTTTCCAGAATCAGCTAAGGGACAGGCCAGATCTTGGGTCTGATGGCACAGCTTCCTTGTCGCCTTCCTGCTGCCCTCATCCATCTGTTGCCCAGAAGCCTTTATCACATAACTCCTGCCTGTAGGGTTAACTGACTTCCAAGTCCAGTTTGTAGAGGTCCAGGAGGGTAAACCTGGGAATGACATGAAGGAAACTGTGCAGCAGCACCCCTCCGTGGGCCTGGAGGAGGGAAAACCATGGGTGGAGGCTCTGGGGCATGTCCTTGGGACAGAAAAGGGGCCTGGGCCCCAGACATAGGCCCACGCTGCACCTCCTACCTCGGCCTGTGTGTCCATGTCTCCAATCCACCAGGCGGTGGGGCCTAGATGAAGAAGACTAGGGGTGGGTTGGATAAAAATGTTTTCCCAACTACTTTCTAGAGCTTCATTTTTGGATACAGGGGTAGAATTCAGATATTAAAATTTAAAAGAGAAAAAAAACTAAAAATAATGTTAAAGCTAAAAACCATAATAAGCATGCTAATGTATCATTTTAAGAGTTATTACAGTGCCAACCCTAAAAGTACTGAATCAGTCATAAAAACAATCTTGGTTCTGAGCTTAAAATGTTGGAGCATGCTTGGGAGACAGCCAGCTCAACACAAATACTTGTTGCCAGGGAGCTGGAGGTCTGCCATCTCTGGGCTCACAAGCTTGGGGCGACACAGCATCTAAATAATGTCATTTGGGTCACAGCACACATCTATCAACTCCATTGTGTCTTTATTCTCTCAGACTTGCTGCCAGAAATCTTTTTTTTTTTTACTCATGGATATAATCATATTTGAATGCTTCATTGCTTTGTGGATATCCTTACTGATGCTGAATTGTCCCATTCGGCCAGTGGGGATACTTAAATGGAGCTGATCCCTAATCAAAGCTTTCAGATCCTGTTGTGACGAGTGGAACTTGGTTCACCTCAGTAAGCCAAGACGTCCACCTCGGCTGGGCTGAGCCAAGTTAAGAACGTTCATTCGCGTTCCCCAGTCCATGAGTGACCCGATGCAAGCGAGAATCATGGGGCTTTGGAACCTGGCACTCAGGAGGGACATGCTACGACAGTTTTACTTCCTTGTTTTGTGGCCAGAGAAGGTTTCATGAAGAAGGAGGGCATGCTTCACCATCTGGGATTTGCACTATCCTAACGAATGCGTTGGATTTTGTTTTAATGATTGTTATGACTTGGAAAATGCATCAATGCTCTCTAACTGTATTTTTTTTAACTGTTAATAAAAAAACTCCCCATTTCCTCCTGCCCCAACTCTGGCAACCACCGTTCTGTCCTTTTCACCTATGCATTCGACTGTTTTAGGCATCTCACGTCAGCACAGTCAGGATGTACCGGTCCTTCTGTGACAGATGTATTTCACGTAGTAGAATGTCCTCCATGTTGTCATGTGTGACAGGATTTCTTCTTTTCTGAGGCTAAATAATACCCCATCCCATGTTTATATCACATTCCCCTCATCCAGTTATCAACATGCGTAGTGTTTCGGTTAGACACGGTGCACAAGTTCTAAACACCTGCGCCACCCCATTGCACCCTCTGTGCGCTCCACAGCGGTGCTGTGCTGTGCACTCCAAAATCTGTTAAGAGTGTGGCTCTCGTGCTGTGTTCTCACCACAATAAAATGGAAAAAAAGCTGCCTATTCTGTTACACGGAGGTGTCGTAGACTATCACACCCTCTCACTCCTTGCCCCGTGCCATTACACATGCCTGTCCTTGCTCTGTGACTTTCACATGCCCTACAGGCGGGACAGCCCCACGCCATCCACAGGTGGCTGGGCCAATGGAAAGTGAGCAGAAGGGAGCCCACTAGTAAAATTTCCCTCACAAATTGCAATGGCCTCAGGTGCGATTAACCAGTGGCAAAGGCCGCTTAGGGCCACCAAGGGGAATCGCGTTGGGAGAGAAGAGTCACCTGGGTGGCCGAGCTGACCCCTGCAGGGCAGCAGGTGAATTTAGGAGAGGCCTGGCCCTGGGTGTGGTGAGTGACTGAGGGTGGAAACTTCTTCAGACTTTGCTGATTTGGAAGCCTATTTGATCTTGACCCCGGGTTCTCTCACCTCCTTGGGACAAGCTTGCTGCCTCGGTACCACACCCCGTCTTCACCGTCTCCTCTCTACGACGCCCTCTTCCCCTGCTCAGCTTGTCTTCTGCCTAGTGGTTGCCCCGCACAGGGACATGGTGCTGTGCTCCCCTTCTGGCAAGACCCCATCCCTCACACACGTCTCTCAGAGCCCCTTCCTTGGCGACCCCATGCTCCTCCCCATCAATCCCACCCACACCTATGACCTTTTCCTGCCCCCAGTTGTCTCCTTACTGGACAGGGTCACACACCTTCCCCAGGGCAGACAGGGGTGGGAGGAGTTGAGTGGGTACTGGAGGCACAGGGCTGATTCTTCCACTCTCGGTGAACCCTGGGGATGGTGTGTGGCCCCCGGTGTCAGTGGTTTCCTTTAGAAACACAGGGCGTTTAACACCTCTTTGCCCTCAGCCTCAGGTTACGGTTGCCAGTTCTGGGGCAACAGGAAAAGTCCCACGTAATATCCTATTATGCAGAGTTGATTGTAGAGCAGCAGGTGTGATCTGACCCACCGAAGACCATAGCAAGCCTACTATATACTTTCATTGGTCCATTAGACTTCCGTCACTGAACCTCAGGTTGCATCGGCCCTTTGTCTGGGCAGTGATTTGGGAAAAAAATACACAAAATGCAGAGAGAAGACTTTCCAGGAAGTTAAGGGGTCCCCACCAAGGGATGAGGTGGGCGATCTGCAAGTGTCTACCTGGTTGATGCTTTAACAGGGCATGGGGACATGGTGCGTGGGCTGGGGAAAGGGGCTGTCCTGGGAAGGGTCTAGAGGACATCAGGAATAGAGAGGACAGCACAGTGACCCTTCAACCCTGTTCATCATGACAGGTGTCTGAGGCAGAAGGTGAAGGGTGATAGGAGACATCGGGCCCCAGCATCATTGCTGGCACCTGGGTGACAAAGTGTGGCACTGGTTGGGAAGTTGGGGGAGGTTTCCTTCATTTTTCTTCAACGACCTTGGGGACTCTGGCTCTCCTGGTGAAGGTGGCTTTGGGGACTCTGGGAGCTTCTTCCTTGATGGCGTTATCAGAGCACTGATGGTAAGATTCAAAGCATGCTGTCCACGTTAGCAAGTGACGTCTGCATTAGCGAGCGGTGTCCACGTTAGTGAGCACTCAGAGAAGCCCAGCTGTCTAACAGGGCTCTGTCACACACATTAGGGCTTCTGTTGAACAGAAGGAGCCAGACACAAAGGAGGCAGAGTCTGGCCTATGATGCCACTTACATGAAGTTAAAGGACAGGCACGTTGGATCCCCAATGATGGAAGTCAGAGAGGCCCTGGCCGCTGGGTGGGCGCAAGGGCATCTTCCAGGGTGACAGGACAAGTCCCTATCATCTCGACCCGGGTGGCGGTTACGTGGTACACACTTGGCAAAACCTCACCTAGCTGTCCCCCTAGGATTAGTGTGCTTTGCCGCAGGTAAGTTATAGCTCAATAAAGATAACAAAGAGCTATATAAAAATGCTTAATAACGCGAAGAAATGCCTATGATATAATCTTTAGTATAAAAAGGGAAAGAGCAGCACACAGAACTGGTACACACGGGAGAACGATGAATCCAAAGGTCTATAAGAAAAGGTCTGGATCGAAACACACCTTATGTTAAGAGAGCTTGTTCTGCAATCGTAAGAATATGCCTAATTTGTCCCCCACTTTCTATTTTCCTTTTCTTTCTAACTTCACACAATGAGCATGTGTTGGTTTTATAATTCAACATTTGTTTTAAGAACTAAAGGATGCATTCGCGATGTTTACCACCTATCTCACTGCTGACTGACATTGACCTAGAGTCAACTGGAGTCCCAGGTATGCCCGTGGGAGCTGCTGGGTGGCTGGTTTCAACTCACTGTGCTCATGCAGGTGAGCCAGAGGAGAAGACTGGATGTTCTCCTCAGCCTGCTGACAATGCTCTGAGCGCATGGTCCAGAGCTGGCATGGGCGAGGAACTTGGGGGCTATAACCCTAAGGATAGCAGCTGTTTAAAAACGGGCCAGCACCCCAAAGAAGGGCTGGCATGAGACACCCTCCAATATAGACATCAAGTCAAGAGCAACAAACCAGTGAAAAGATCATTTCTGGGGTTGGGGCGATCTGAATGCCACACATATGAGACCGAGAGCCCTGAGGAGAGGGAGGGACAAAGTTAAAAGAGAAGCAGACACCAGGAAACTAAGTCACAGCACACTAAACTGCTAATGTGCTGCCATTGTAGCTGTGTCCATTGTCATGTCACTGATGAAATGCTGAAGAAGTTCCCATGGGTTCTCACTTCCCTGTGCGTCCTGGGGAGGAACCCCTATCCCAAGAGGTGGCCTCAACTCTCCTCTGGACCCAGAAACCTGAGGGGGGTAAGGTGTGCTGCTAAGCTGTGATTCCTGGTTTCTGCCTGTGAACCTTCACCCTATCTGCCCCTCCTCAGTATGTGTTTTCCAAACCAATGTGGCCATGGAGTCATTTCCTATTTAAGTGGGGGGCTGCCTTTGGGACCCCCAGGCCTACAACATCACTTGACAGAGGAGGAAGTGGAAATTGAGAGAGGAAAAGCATCTTGGCCGGAGCACAGGGGAAGCCCACGCAGGCTGGGTGAGCCTGCTCCACTGCTCCATACTGCCCTCTGGGGGTGAGCGTGCTGTCATATGCTCGGCCCATCCAAGGGTGGACACGGACAGATGCCCGGCACAGCCCAGGTCTGTGTGGGGAAAGCCACAAACAACCGCTGTCTCATACAGAAAAGCCGTGTTTGTCCGGCAGCATCTGAGCATTCTACACAGGTGTATGACCAGCAAACACAAGCCTGCCCTTCCCAGAACCAAAACTGTTATCCACTTTCTGTGACATTTTATATTAATTGATTTGCTACCCATTTTGTGAGCTTTTTCTAAAGCATACTTTATATTTCACTGCTTAAATAATCCACAGGGGACAGGTATCTGCAAAAGGCTCTATGCTCGTCACCTTATTCGATATTTTTCCTGGCACATAGTAAGTACAATATAAGCGATAGACATTAACATTGTTTTTCTAAGCTCTGTTGGAAAACTACAGGCCACCTAGAATTTTCCCTCCCTTTTTTTGTTCGCATCCCCCCCACCCCCTCCCCCTTTGGCAACCATTGGCTTCTTCTCTAATCTATGGGTCTGTATATCATTTCATCTTGGCCACAGACCTATCAAGTAGGTTTGTGTGTTTGTTTTTTTTGTGCCATTTCACAGATAAACAGAAACCAAAGCCGGGAGAGTTTCACGAACTTGTCCAGATCAAATAGCTAACAGTGAGGCTGGGGTTTAAATCCGACCACGTGACCGCAGAGTCCAGCTCTCAATCATTACCTCTGGAATTACACAAGCTGGATGAACTTGGACCTCTTTATGGTTCACTGTCTTGGTGAGGGTCACCAGTTATTGGGCTCTGCAGCAACACAAACATGTGTCCCTACACGGGCTAGTCCTGTGCTCTCCCAGCCTCCCCAAAGTCATTTGCTCCTGTTCTCCAGGCACCAGGTATTGGCTTCATTGACCCTTTCAGCGTCTCATTTGCTGATACTAAACAGCTGCACACAAGGACAGCAGGGAACCAGTTTTGTGAGAATTTTATCAAACAAACTTCTCTAAGAAAAAATCACATACTGACTAAGAGTTTGATGTTTATTGAGTGTCTATTATGTGCTACATTCTGGACATGGATGCCTCATGTAATCCTCCCAACGAAACAAGGAAGCAACTACTGCCAGCCCCTGTGGCTGGTACCTCCACAGGTCTGGGGCCCCTTGGCCTTCCTGCAGAACACAAGCTTCTTAGTCTGGAGCAGAGGGAAGGGAAGCCCTTGGAGGATGCTCCTGAGGCTCAGGCGTGGCTCCGCTGTGCTCTCAGCTCTGATGTCAACAACTGAGGTTTTTATATAAGTCACCAACCACCATGAAAGCTTGATGTGATTGCCTATAATATTGTCATATGATCCTGAACTTGATCCTATTCTTCTGGCATTTGCTGCCCATTTCATGTTGAACATTTCTCCTAGATCCAGATAGACCTGGGAATGAGAAGTCCGCCATCTGTATACCTGGTACAATATAGGCACCCATCAATGCCTGCTGGTTTGGAGGGCTGCAAAACAGTGAATAGGCAGAGAAAAAATTCATAGTGACGTGTCCCACAAGATATCCGAGAGAGAAGTGGGCAGCGTGGTTAGCTCGCCGGTGAACCTAATAATGTTAAAATGCCTTAGACAACCAGTTGTATTAGTTTATAGAGAAAAATCATACTGGGGGTGAGCAGGTATGTGAGTTGTGGTGGGCAAAGGGGATGGGAGAAGGGTGGGTAAAAGGGGTGAAAGGTATTCGTGGGGTGAATAGGCAGTGTTCCCCTCTCAAGTTCAAGTTACTCAACTGGCTTTCTTTGATGACGAATAGCAAGAGGACCCCTCGCCCTTTTAGCCTCACTACCGATAAGCCGTGTGGTCTACAAATCATTTGCCTCTTAGACAGCAGGGCTTTTTGGTTTTTTGGTTTTTTTCAGTAAAATTGGGTCTTTTGACTAGACACATGTGAATATTCTAGTTCTAATCTCCTTTAATTCTATTTCCTAACAGACTCTGTCTAGTTGAATCGACAGAGAGCCACAAAAAAGAAAAAAGCATAACCAGGGCAGCCCGCAAATAAGCTTCCCAACTAGAGAACTATTCTCCAGTCTATTTAAAGACAAATTGTAAAAAAGAGAAAAAGAAAAGGAGAACTATTTACTGACATTTTTTTTTTTTGCTCTGCAACATACGTAGGCATTAAAACTCCACCCCTCTTTTAGTAGAAACCCTGCGTTTCCTACTTGTCTGCTGCTATATGTTCAATTTGCACAGCTCAGCTGGTCAGAGGACCTGAGACATCTGCTCTCCCCACAAGAAACTGCCTGGTAAGTCACCTCTCAGCCACTTTAATTATTAGTTACCTCGGCGTCTGTGATGAGCACAAGCCTTTAGAGGAAACCCATAGAAGACATTAAACAAACAACCGTTGCTCCTAGAACTATCTTAGAATGCAATCTTTAAAATAAGGGTTAGAATTTAGAATGGGTTTCAGACAGTGATAGCATCAAAGATCTAAAACATGATTATGAATGAAAGATTTTAAAGGGAACAATATTATCTCTTTAAAAGCCCTCACCTTTCAAAAGAAAGATTTTCCAGAGAAGTGATTCTTGGCCAAAATCTTAGTGGAGATTGTCTTTTGATAAGAAGAACTAAAACCTTGAGGCAGGATGCCCTTTGAATATGTACCCGACCAGAAGTTGTGTCTAATTCTAATTCTTTGGGGTGTTTTGTCTCCCAGAAAAGAGGAAGGCTAAAAATTGTTCAAATTAATATCATCACGCATATGAAATCAAGTCTCCCTGTACTATGTGAATTCCACAGCACATGGTAGCGCATGATGCTCTTTCTGGCTCAGAATTTAAAGGAGAAATTTTCTGGGTGCTTCTCCCAGCTACCTAGGATTAACTAGAGGGAATTCTCAGTCCAGAAGTAGAACTTCAATAGACTGGACAAGCCAGTGGGTTCTGGAGGAACTGAGCTAACCCAGAAGGTAAGGTAGTCAATGGAACATTTTCCACTTGGACACTTCTTGTGGAGGCTGAGATCTCAGGAACTATAAACCCAAACTTCAGAGGAAAAGGGAAAATAACAGTGTGGCTTTTACAAGTGGCTGTTGGCTCTTAGGACCTTCTTTGGGGACCCAGTATTAGCATCTTTCTTTCTGATTACATGGAGGCACTGGCTGCTGGTCCTGCTCTTTCGTTCTCTACCCGGGAGTGAGAGACAGGACCATGTGGTGGATGAGTGGAGGCTGCCTGTGTTCAAAATCAATCGCTTCCCAGCTGTGTGTTTCTGGGTAGGTCCTTCCCTGGGCTTTGAGGTTCTTATCTGCAAAATGGGTACAATAATGTGACCTGCCTCACGGGGTGACCTTGAGATTAGTTGAATAAGGGGATGTGAAGCCTAGAGCAGTGGTTGACATGCATTGTGCCCTTGGGAACTGTCAACTACCATAGCACATCCGTGGTGACACTCACATGAGCCCACCCCAGGGATGTGGAAGCTCCAGCACAGGTTGTAAGGCAGTATTGAGCAGATGGTACCTGACTCAGTTTCTCTGAATTGTTATCAAAGTTTCATTTACTCTACAAGGCTATGGAACCCCAAAGTTCATTTGATGAGATGCTGCTTGCCTGACTCTCACCAACAGTGAGGGAAGCTAGCAGCAAGCCTTCCCTTTATTGCAAAAATCCTTTGTTTGGCCAAAAAAAAAAAAGGACCTCAGTTAAATGGAGAAGTCTCTCTATCAATTTTAAGGACCTATTCATGTATAAGATGGTTTGCATTGCATTCACGGACTACTACGTACATTCTAGGACTTCGTCAAAGACCACTGTTTCCTTATTTGCAGGGTCGAGCAAGATGGATCCTACCATGTCAACTACAGCCGATTACATTGATTACGGTGCGCCACCCTGCCATAAAACTGATGTGAGGGCCATCGCAGCCAAGCTCCTGCCTCCGCTGTACTCGCTGGTGTTCATCTTTGGTTTTGTGGGCAACCTGCTGGTCGTCCTCACCCTGATAAACTGCAAGAAACTGAAGAGCATGACTGACATCTACCTGCTCAACCTGGCCATCTCCGACCTGCTTTTCCTCCTCACCATCCCGTTCTGGGCTTACTACGCAGCAGACCAGTGGGTCTTTGGGAACAGAGCATGTCAGCTTTTGACAGGGCTCTATTTAATCGGCTTCTTCTCTGGAATCTTCTTCATCATTCTCTTGACAATTGATAGGTACCTGGCAATCGTCCATGCTGTGTTTGCTTTAAAAGCCAGGACGGTCACGTTTGGGCTGGTGACAAGTGGGGTCACTTGGGTGGTCGCTGTGCTGGCTGCTCTCCCAGGAATCATCTTCGCCAAATCCCAAAAAGAAGGTTTTCATCTTACATGCAGCCCTCATTTCCCAACCAATCAATATCATTTCTGGAAGAGTTTCCAGACCTTAAAGATGGTCATCTTGGGCCTGGTCCTGCCACTGCTTGTCATGGTCGTCTGCTACTCAGGAATCCTAAGGACCCTGCTTCGGTGTCGAAATGAGAAGAGACACAAGGCGATAAGGCTCATCTTTGTGATCATGATCGGTTACTTTCTTTTCTGGACCCCCTACAACATCACCCTGCTTCTGAACACCTTCCAGACAGCCTTTCACCTGGACAATTGCCGTAGTTCCAATAGGCTGGACCAAGCCATGCAGGTGACAGAGACCCTGGGGATGACGCACTGCTGTATCAACCCCATCATCTACGCCTTCGTTGGCGAGAAGTTCAGAAACCACCTGTCATTTTTGTTCCGAAAGCACGTCGTCAGACGCCTCTGCAAACGCTGTCTGATCTTCCAGCGAGAGACTCCCGAGCGCGGAAGCTCCGTCTACACTCGATCCACAGGGGAGCAGGAACTCTCTACTGGCCTGTGACCCAGACTTGGCTTTTACATGCACACTGAGGGGTGGGAACAGTTATTTTAAAAAGGAAGTTGCTCTCACAGGGGGTCAGAGATCAGTCCATCTCTCTGGCATCTTCTGGAAGGATGGTAAATACTTCGAGCCCATCAATTCTAGAATGCTGAATCAAGACACGTGGTTGAAATAGCAACCTGGTCATCTCTCCCTGTACATTAACCATTGGCAAACTGTCCCTTCACTGCAAAAGCTCATTAGGAAAACAAAATCCCCAGGGAACTGCTGATTCTTGAGTTCGGTTAGCCAGCCAGGAACGACCAACAGAATGAAGACACGTGTTGTATCATTTCTTCCTGCACAGGGCAACGCACAGGTGGCGAATATGTTTAAAACGGATCCTTGTCTTGCCATGGGGAGAAGAGACATGAACGTGACCTGTTGCGAGAGGCCGTCTCCCTCATGTGATCTCCCTCCAAGGTGGGTTAGTGGTTCCACAGCCACTCGAGACCAGGTGGAGCCCTGTGGCCAGCTGAGCTCAGGGAGGGGGGATTGCAGGGTCATCAGCTGTCAGTGAAAGAGAGGGAAGCGGAGCTCCAGGCTGGAGGCGGCAAAGACATGTGATTTGGGGAGGCGCTGGATTATGAGGAACCTGGGTGGCACTGCTCCCCCAAGTCTGAGAGCAGAGCCGGGGCCTTGGCTGGTGCTGCAGGAGGCTCACTCCATGCCCTAAGGATGACCTGGAAAGGTGAGCATGTGGGACAGGTAGACCAGCAACAAGCAGGTCAGGATGAGGAGGCCTCTACTTGGGTTGAGGCACAGGAAGGAGGCTGAGGAGGAGGGGTATTCACTCACAGATAAGGGTCAGCAGAACTGGGCCCTTTTGGGTGGACGGTGAGGGGCACAGAGGAGTTAGAGAGACCCTGGGCTTCAAACATGCAGATTGGAGATGCCCTAAAAGAGACTTCCAGCATGGAAGGCAGGGGAGGTTTAGGTGGAAATCAGGAGGGTAGGTGGAGAGGATGGTCTGGTGTTGTGAGCCCACAGGCAGCCCAGCGCAGGCAAACTTTCTCCCTGGGCTCACTCTCAGAAACGCCTTCGCCCCGCCCCGAGCATGAGGCATCTCCCGGAAGCTTTGAAAGAACACATTTGGGAATGCATGTGCCTGGGGTCCAGGAACACTTCCAGGTCAGGTAGGACATAGTTCATGAAAATCCAGAGCGTTATGGGCATGAGCCAAGAGGTGAGGGAAGCCCACATGACTAACTGCCTGCCACACACACATCACCAGTTAAGCATCGTCTTCCAGATATAATGATATCAATAGGCAAAAGGGAGAAGAAACACACTCATTTGGAAACAAGCTGTCTCCAGCTTTATAAACCACAAAAGCACAATTTACCAACCTCTGTGTTGGGGGCTGAGTGTGGGGCCTTTAGATGCTCCTTCCAGATGCCTCCTCCAGACAAACGGTACCCAAACACTAAGGGAGCCATTCAGTTCCAAGGGAGAGCTATGGGCTTTGTTTCTTTCTGCAGTCGCCACTTTTCTTATTTTGTACATGGCCGAGAATGTTTTGAAACTGGGACAGCTGAAACCATGGCCATAGACATTTGGTGAAGAAGCGTGAAGGAGTGAGAACTAGGAGATCAAGGTGTCAGAACAACAGGAGGTGTTACTGATCTTTCTCAAACTCTGAAACCTGAAACTTGAGGGTTGTGGCAAGTGAACGGGAGTGCCTGTTCCTTTGTTCTAGAGAATGTTGAGAGGGTGTCATATCATATGACCCCAGCCTCCGGGTAGATTCAGACATCTGATCTCTTTGTCTATATATACATATGTATATGATATTCTTATGTATTTAGAAAGTTACAAATTGCTTGGAAGAACATATGCATCTAATAAAACCACCCTCTAAAATAAGTGATTGGCCCTGGCTGGTGTGGCTCAGTGGACTGAGCACCAACCTGTGAACTGAAAGGTCGCTGGTTCAATTCCCAGTCAGGGCACATGCCTGGGTTGTGGACCAGGTCCCCAATTGAGGGCGTACGAGAGGCAGCAAATCAATGTATCTCTCACATCGATGTTTCTCTCCCTCACTTTCTCCCTCTCTTCCCTCTCTCTAAAAAAGTAAATAAATAAAATCTTTTTTAAAAATAAAATAATCTATTGTATTCCTGTTCTTTCGGTCAGATGTACGTTTAGAGAATAGCACCTAAAACTGTAAGAGCATTTTGCAAGTAGCTGTTTGGGAAAATGTCACACACAAATGGAGAATTGTATCTCTTTCTAAATATTTTTAAAAGTTGACCCTGTACCTGGGTCAAATGGCCAGAAGAATTTGTATTTGAAGATGCTGCCCCCGGGGTGGAGTTTCTGAGCAACTGACCCCCAAAAGTGTTTACATTTCAAATTTAATCCTATGACTCCAGGAAAAGAATTGGCACGTGCTTTTAAAGAAGAAAACCCACATGGGCTCACGCACGTGGCAGCTGTGCACGTTGGACAGTGAGGTGACACGTAGCGCTCTGGCCTCAATGTGATGCAGGAGGACGGGGCTGGTTGCTACAAAGGTTGCTTTTCTTTCCTCTAAAATCCCTCCCAAAAACCTGGCTGTCATTGCGGTGACGGCAAGGGTTTCCGTGTGGATTTCTGTGCACATGTCTCTTATCCTCACAGAAGACAGGTGCTCCAGGTGGAGGTGACGCCTGTACTTGGGAACACACTGGTTTTCAGCCTGCTGTGCTCTCCCCTTCCAGCAGGTGGCAGAAGAGCCAGCAACCATCCTGCTTGGAGGTCCACGAAATGGGCAGAAGGCAAGGACAGCTGGAGCAGGCTCTTGAAATAACTGCTCCCAAACAACATTGGAGGGCTGCCTTCCAACTCCCAGGCCAAAAGGAGGCATGAGCCAAGGAAAGCGGAGAGGGGGCAGGGGTTAGAGGGAAGGGCTGAGGGAGAAGGGAGATCTGCCCCACACGAGGGCAGCTGCAGAGGAAGGCTGGACGGTGTCCATTTTTAGGGCTGATAATAAGTAGTTCAAGCAACAACATGAAGAAATAGCTACCAGGGCCCATCCCCACCAGCTCCCCCTCCCCATTTCTTCACTCCTGGTTTGCCTGGACCCTCTACTGCCCACTGCTCTCTGGAGTTCTGACTCCCTTCACCATCCCCTCGTGGAACGTACCCTGCTCCTCAATGCAGGGGCCCCTGCCAAGGAGGGCGTTGTGTGTAGGCCACAGATAAAGTTGAAGCAAGGGTGACTGTCCTTACCAGGGAGGAGCTAAGGCCCAAATTCACGAATGAGAATCCTGTTGACGCTTGTATTCTAAGGGCTCTGGAGTTTAAACAGCCCTACATTAAAATGCATTCCCACTGCTAGGATTACATTTACAAGTCATTTCTTTTCTATCAGAGGGGGGAGGACAGACTCCCAGACATAAACATCAACTCAAGGGCTAACCTTTCGGAGGAAGCGTACGACGACTCACCAGCTACCCGGGGGGGCTGGAAGTGGCGATGAGACGGGAGAACAGGGGAGCTTTCTACGTGCCCTCCCGAGGAGTTTGGCACAACCTCTCCCAGTCCCAGGGGGAGCGCCCCCCGGATGAGGACGGACAGAAAGGCCAAAACAGGAACGCGTGTCCACAGCCCCTTTGCTTTCGAATAAAACTCCCTACAGAAATCTTGCTTGTATTTTTCCAAAACGCCATCAAACTTTAATGTTTTAAGGTATACATGTCATAACTGTGCCAGATTCTCCTCCATCGAGCATTTTTACAAGTCTTAACTTCCGTTTGGCTCCATATTGTTACTGCTTTAACGTGATTATAAGTTCTGTGTCGTTGGTCATGTTTCAGAAATTCATTCTTGTCTCTTTTTCTGAAAGTAGTAACTAGTTTTTTTAAGTGGAGGTGTAGAAGTCTTTTACGAAAGTGATTCAGTGGACAGGCTGGCAGAGGCATGTAGAACTTAGGGCTCTACTGCCTCCTTGTGGCTGCGTTTAGCAAACCAACAAGGGCGTGACCGCCGGGAAGGAAGATGGGGCAGTTTCCCTGTGCAGCTGTTTCGGGTTCGTCTCTGCGAGCACTCCTGTTGTTTCTGAAGAGCAAGAGGAACCTCCGGAGAGGACACAAGGGGGTGCCTGCAGTGACACAAAGGTCCCAGCTTGCCCCTGCCAATCCCTGCAGGCTGCTGAACTCACCATCTTGCATCAAGGTCAGAAAAGGCCTGGTGACGAAGCTTTTTCATAGTCCCTAAAACACCACAAGCCCCTTCCACGTTTCTTGGGCAGGTACCAAGTGTTTGAAGCCATCCGATTGATTGGGATGTAGCTGGCTTTCATCCACACCCTCCTGTCTCCCTCACTGTTATCACCTGGTTTTGATCACTCTTACGGAATCATATAATTTGAAACCAGAAAGGTTGCGAAGACCAGCCAGCCCAACCCACTCACTCTACAGAGGAAGAGCAGCGCCCCCCCCCCCCCCCCCCCAGC
This sequence comes from Macrotus californicus, assembly GCA_007922815.1. NCBI lineage: Eukaryota > Metazoa > Chordata > Mammalia > Chiroptera > Phyllostomidae > Macrotus > Macrotus californicus. The sequence continues at coordinate 30,946 of VMDR010003653.1, forward strand.
CCCAGAGCTGCTGGTGTAACAGGTGTGACATGTGACATGGTTTGATCATGCTGTTTCCCCTCCACACATGGGTAGCCAGCGGGGAGCCCCTGCATAGGGCAGGTGGAAACAGGACAGGTGGGTCTGGAATTCAGGGGGGCCGTGCTTAATCTAGGCTGCACACTGCAGTCACCTGGCAGGGGGGGGGGTGGTTACTAAGTGACACCTGATTTCCACCCCCAGGGATTCTGATTGAATCTGTCTGCAATGTGGCCTCTGGGTTTTTGACTTTTAGAAGTCCCTGGGGGTTCTAAGTGTAGCTAAGGTCCAAAAACTCCTGCTTCAGGCCCATCCTGCTGAGCATGCGGGAGCCAGGGCTGCTGTCCCAGAAGACTCCACCCAGATGGAAGCGGGTGGAATCCAGAGAGAGTCTGGATTCAACTCCTGAAGTTTGCAACAGAATATGAGCGCTGTCTTTCCCGCCGGCTGGTTTTTAAAGCATGTGAAGAGACTTAACTGGTGATATAAAATATCTATATTGGAGCCTCTACGTATTTCACGTTCATCACTGGGTTGGCATGTACTTTGGCTCCTTCATTCCAAGTGAACCATCAATAAAAGTGGGGAGTCTGGTGCCCGTGCTGAGCTTGTGCCTTCAAATTCCAGAGGGCATCTCTCATGCAGAAAAGGGGACGCTGTGGGGGACACTTTACCAGTGAAGACAGATCTCACTTCTGTTGGTGAAAGGATTCTCCCCCCGCCACTTTTTCCTTCCTCCAGGAAACCCTCCCTTTGACTCTGTCCAGTAAAACATCTTCCCTAAAGAGCTGGAAAACTCCGGAAGTCTGTGTCAGCCCTGAAGAAGGCAATAATGACTCTGCAGTTAATTTTTATATTTTTAACTACAGTTAATATTCAATATTATATTAGTTTCAGGTATACCATGTAGGGGTTAGACATTTATATAACTTCCAAAGTGAAGCCCAGGATAAGTCTAGCGCCCTCTGACACGTACGTTGTTATGACAATATCATTGATTATATTCCCTGCGTTGTACTTCATATCCCCTTCACTGTCTGTGTCACCTGGCACTTCTTAGTCCCTTCACCATCCTCACTTAGCCCTCTGATCGCCCCAAATGGATGAAGAAGATGCGACGCACATATACAATGGAATATCACCCAGCCGTAAAAAAGAACGGAGTCTTACAGGTATGACGACGTGGAGGGACCTAGAGGGTATTGAGCTGAGGGAAGCAGGTTGGACAGAGAAAGACAAATACCCTATGATTTCACTTATAAGTGGAATCCAAAAATTGAAACAAACGAACCAGCGAGGCAGAAATGAACTCACAGGCACAGAGAACTAACTCCGTGCCCTGTTGTTTTCTTTGAACATGTAGTTCAATGGCTGCAGGTGTGATTCCTCGGCAAGACCCCTCTTTGGCGGGGGGTGCTTCCATTGCTCCACCTCACCTGGCAGGGGGCGGGGGGGGGCACTGTCACTATTACTGTGATGTGACCATTGACCAGCAGGTTCGGGGGTTGTCAGATCAGTTACAGAGACCCCATCAGCCTCTGGTGGTCATTCAAGGGTCACTGCCAGAGACACAAATCAGAGAGGCCACCTGCCTACTGTGAAATCTAGGCCAGTCAGTCACCTTCTGGCCCCCAGAAATAATGTCCGTGACAGGGCCCCACCGTGGCTGCCAGTGCCCTGGAGAGAAGACGTGTGACCACCTGGGGGAGATGTCGCAACACCAAGCCAGCCTGGGTCATGTCCTTCCTGCGGCCAGGTGCTCAGCCATCCCTCCTCTCCGGTGACTGACCGCAAGAATCTCACCGCACCCCCTTCACGGCTGGGTGAGCCAGGGTCCATCTCTGCCACTAGCACCCACGGCACCTTCACCAACGCACACATCCCGTCCACACGTCTCCCACCTGCTCAGCGAGGAGCATTTCTCTCCTCCCCACTTTTAACTGCCCCTTTCTTTGTCCAGGTATTTGTTCACCGGCTGTTGTGGACTGAATGTTTGGGACCCCTACACTCCACGTGTTGAAATGCTAGCCCCCAAGTTGATGGTGTTAGGAGGTAAGGCCTTGGGGAGGTGCTTAGGCCTGAGGGTGGAGCCCTCACAAATGGGATCAGTGCCCTTATGAATGAGACAGAAGAGCTTGCTCTCTCTCTGCTCTGCCCCGGTGAGGACAGGGAGAAGACAGACATCTGCAAACCAGGAGGCGGACTCCCGCCAGACACCAGATCTACCGGCACCCCGATCTTGGACTCCGGGCTCCAGGCCTGGGAGGGGTGGGTGTGTTGTTTGAACAACCCGGCCCACCGTAATCAGCTAGCACAGACCGCACTGAGGAAGATGCAGGCATGTCTTCCACAAGGTGTTCGCCTATCCTTCTGGAATTGCCTCATATTAATTCCAAAAAACAAGCCACTCTTGCCTCCCCCACCCCCACCCACCCATCTTTTGCTTCCTTTCCTGTCTTTCACTCAGACAGAGTAAGTAACTGAGTGCAGTGGAAAGGGTCGCTAATGCAGGGAAGCTACACTTTAAATTAACCACGTATTCACCAGTACGTACTGAGAGGCTAGTATATTGTTGCTAGCGTTGCCGCAGGCCCTGGTCCCTGTATTTGAGGGGTGATGTAAGAGTCTCGAGACAGGACCTGGAGGTAAATGGACAGGGATGGCGTGGGGTGAGGCCTGCCCCCAGCACCGTGCTGCACGTCAGGCTGGCTTCCTGGAGGGGACCATGGCTCAGCCAGAGCCTGAGACCCAGGGGGCAGCCTTCTGACGTCGCACGTTGGCATCAGGCCCTGACTCAGAGGCACAAATGAAGCCACGTCACAACCAAATACACTTTTCCTCATGCGAAGCCGCATCTGTTTGGGGGCCTGGGCTCGGGACAGAACCCTGAGGAACGCAGACATGAAGGAGCCCCCGAGTGGGGGGAGGCGTGCAGGGCCGGGCAGAGCCGCTTCAGGGATGAGAGCTCAGGGGGGAGAAGAAGTGTCAGCGATGTCAGATGCTGCGGACACGCCAAGCAAGATAAGGGCGGAAAAAACACCCGCTGGGTCTGCCCTGCGATCAGAAAAACAAGCCGACCTCCTAGCTCCAGCCTGCACCGGCTCCTGGCAGAGCAGTGCGGAGTCCTATTTCCCCCTCCCCCTAGGAAAGCACTTGTCTCCAGGTTCTGGTCTCTCCGGAGGGGACAGGACCCGTCTCTGTGGTGTGAAGGTCCTGGTTTGCTGCGAGAGGGAGGGGCTCTGTGCAAGGACCCTTTCCAGAGGGCGTGGCTGAATCCTTTGAGATGGGAAAGGGATGGGTACTTCAGACTCTGGGGCACAGAGAGCAGCCGGCTCCAATAAAGTCCTCAGAGTCTGTAGGGACGGCTGGAGAGCCTCAAGGGGCCTCAGGGACCCTCCCTGGGGGGGCACTGGGCAGGGAGGGAGCACAGCCTTCATTCCCCAGTGCCTGGAGCTCACCTGGGCCTGGGTCCTAAAGGGCCCAGAGCAACTGCCAGGGCTGAGGATCAGGGCCCAGCCCAGTCTTGCAAAGCTAAAATCTGTCGTGATTTCATTTTGTTAAAGGGAATATCTCCAAAGGGAGGATGTTACTTAGTTTATTACCTCTCACCTCTGTTCATAAGAAAAGGTCTTATCTCTTTAAAATATGGTTAATATGGAACCAGTGACTGTCCGCCCCGCCCAACCCTACTGAGGCTGGCAGGGGACCAGTCCGATGAAGGAGGGGAAGGAGAAAGGGAAGAGTGGAGGACGGCGCCAAGGGTGGCAGGGGGTGGGGGGGCACTTTTCACTTCTCTGTCAACTCCTCTCTTCACATCCTGATGACCACGAGTGGGCAACCGAGGGCCCGGCCGCTCACGTGGAATAAGCAGGCATCATGCATGTGACTCCTCTTGCACAACCACACGATACACTCACAGTCTTACAACATAGTGGTTTTGTGCATTTCAGTTTCCATTTCTGGTCATTAGGGTAAGTGACATTTGCAAGAAATCCAGGACCCTCAGCGTGTGCGGTGGACACTGTGGGCTCTGCCCGGGTCCTCTCTTCAGGGTCGATGCTCCCCCCACCAGGGGCTGGGACGGGGAGGCTGCCTACCTCCCTGGGAACCACCCTCAGACACTGGGACCTGCCTGTCAGACGGTACCCCCTCCCAGGGGACAGCTGAGGCCAATGACTGGCTGATGTTGGACACCGAAGCCTAGTCCTCTCCCCTCAGGGCAGGACAGCACCGCGGGGCTAGCCCAGCTCCGGGGCTCCTCGCAGGATCAGCTGAGGCCTCCCTTGTGGTCAGCTTCTCCCTCTGCTGGGTCCTGCCTCATTGGGTCCCTTCCAGGCCATCTCCTGGGAGCCCTCCCCAACAAGACCTCTGGGAACTCCCTGCCTGGAAACTGGGCATTCCCAGGGCTGCAATCTAAAGCGGCTGCTTCCTGGTTCCCACTTTCTCTTCCATCAGCACTCAGTCACAGAGGCCAAGAAGCAATACAATGTCTCACCTTGAATTGAGTTACTTTCCCTGCCCTTGACCCATTTCTGACATACAAATCAATGGTCCCTCCAGGGCCTGAAAAAGGAGACAATAGGGGGAGAAGTGCGGAGCCAGGGCGGATGCCTCTCACCGGGCTAACTCCCATCAGGCTTTCAGCCTGCCTTGAGGGCCCTCAGGGCTCGGCCAGGTGCCCTTGCTGACTGCCCCTTAGCTCCCGTGTGCTTCCCCGGCATGGCACGTGCCCCCCTGAATTATAATCAGTTACATACCTGACCATCTCTGTCTAGGACAGAGGTCCCCAAGCCCTGGGCAGCAGTCCTCGGCATGTTAGGAACTGGGTCGCCTTGCAGGTGAGTGGCAGGCGAGTGAGCGAAGCCTCACTCCCATTACCGCCGGAGCTCTGCCTCCTGACACCCCCACGCCCCCCATCTCCGGTCCATGGAAAAGTTTTCTGGTGCTAAAAAGGTTGGGGACCACTGCTCTAGAAGGTCAATGCCATGAGGGCAGAGAACGGGGCTCCTTGGCTCACCTTGTTCTCCCAGGGTGAAGTTCCCAGCACTTGGGAGTGTGCCCTGCAGTCTTGCTAGAAAACACCTGGCACACTCAAGCAGGGCAGCTGAGGAACTGTTGGCAAGAGGGCTCTTTACGAAGATTTAGACAGGGCACGGGAAGCTCGGCAGCTAGTGCTGCTGCACGTGGTGCTGGTGAGAGTGGGCCGCCATTCCCACCACTAGGGGCAATGGGAGGGTGCCATCTGACAAGAGTTGCCCCTGGGTCAAGGGACACTTCAGCCCCACCAGGAAGGAGACTTCTGAGACCCCACCAGGAAGGAGCCAGGGAGCTAAATCCCTTGACCTCACTGTCCAGTCTCCTTCCTAAAACTCCCCATTGGTCAAACGCAGCTGAAAATCAGAGGCAGGGGGTAAAGGGGGCGGGGGAAGGGTCTTCTATTATGGGGTAAGTCTCCCTGGACATAAAACAGGGTAGAGGAGAGTGGACACAGAAGGAAGAATAAATGATGTTTTTCAACAAATACTTACTGAAACACTACTCCATGAATGTTTATCATGTTGGTCACAGTCTGGTATAGACAAATCGAAGGCCACACACATAAAAAGGCCACTAAGTGTGACTCCAACATGGGTCAGGCAGCAAAGCCTTGGGCTACGTGAGCTGGGGAGCCGGAAGTGAGTGGTCCTGGCAGAAGCTGGCTCATGGGAAACGGTGGACTGGAAAAAACGCACACACGGGCAGAGGACAATAAGGAAGATTTTGCCGAGGCTCTAAGCGGTAGAGGGAAAATCTCTGGAAATCAAAACCTGTGCCTCACGCAAATATGTGGTTCCATTTTATAACACTCAAAATGGGAGACCCCCAAACCCAGACAACCCAAGAAAACTCATCTCAGGCCATTGGTGCCCCTCGTGCTTCTGGTGGAAACAAATGCAAAACTCCTCCAAAGAGAGTGCGCCCCCTTCAGGCCACACAAAGCTGCTGTAAAGAAAATAATCCCCAGTAAACAGGAACTCCCGAGGGGACTACAAATAAACAAAGAAATGGATCCCCGTAAGACAGTCAGCAGCTTCACAAAGCACAATTAAACCTGAAAGATCTGATTAACTTGTGGTTTGATTAAAATTTTTATAAGGGCCCTGGCTGGTGTGGTTCAGTGGATCGAACACCGGCCCGGAAACCAAAGGGTTACTGTTCAATTCCCAGTCAGGGCACATGCCTGGGTTGTGAGCCAGGTCCCCGGTAGGGGGCGTACAAGAGGCAACCGCACATTGATGTTTTGCTTCCTCTTTCTATTTCCCTTCCCCTTTCTCTAAAAGTAAATAAATAAAATCTTTTTAAAAATTTTTATAAGGAATCAAGATCCTTAACTAAGGAGCAAAATACCATTACCAGAAGCAACCTCCCTGACGTGAAAGCTTAGTAACAAGAAGGAATGAGAAAATGAGCATTAATCATGGGACCGGATCATGGGCTGCTTCAGTAACCCTCACCTGCCAGGCACCTCTGACTATCCCGTGGGCAGCGCGAACCCCAGACCACCCTGGCCCTTCCTTCCTTGCTTTGTTTTTCTCCATAGGACTCCTCTCCTACCACCCTATGATGTACGGTTTATTTTGCTATTGTTTGTATAATGTAAGCCACACGAAGGACTGGATGTTTGCCTATATTGTTTGTACCTGGAACAGTGCTGGGCACACACTAGGCACTCCATAAATACTTGTTAAATAAAGGAATCGAATCAATGGGATTTATGTGTACCAGGAAATGAGACCTATGTGTAACACAATAGCTTCTTGGACTGAACCTGGGGTTAACCTACGGTGAGGGAGAGGAACTCACACTCAGGGGTAAGGTTTGTGAGCCACAAGGCCACAGCTACAGAATGTGGTGATGTTTCACAGGCAGTGACAACCCTTTTATGGTTCCAGACGCTCAAGTGCTAAATAAGACTTTCTTCCTTCCTCAACTTCGGACCTTTCAATCATTCCTTCCTACCACTTTAGAAGTTTCCAGAACCTCATGGCCTTAGAGAGTTAATACACAGTGCCGTGATTACAGGCAACAAAATGGTGTTATGAACATGAAACCCGATAAGGGAACAGATGTTCGCTGTTCCCACCCCGAGAACAAATGATGATGTGAAGCAACAGAGGTGCTGGCGCTAGGGTGGCCATCGCATCACTGCACACAGGTGTCAGACCAATAGGTCGTACACCTTAATACACAAGGCTCAATGTCAATTACATATCAGTTTTAAAACAGAGTCTCGTCGCTGGCGTGTGGATAAGCAGAATGCTGGGGATCAAGCCAAAATAAAACAATACTGAAACCGAAATCCATGCTGACATCCGGAAGTTAGGGTGGTCCTGAATTTACAAAACAGTGTTTTCCTTAGAGAAACTTCAAATTTCTCATATGATTTCTGCCTGGTCTTTCCCTCCACTTAACCACATCATGTGCAGGGTGGATATTCCTAGGGGTTTTCAAGCCTCCACTTTGAACTTGACTCTCATCCCCTTGCCTGGGACTGACCATCAGGAGCCTCCACCGTCACCTACTCACTCCAGGTTCGAGGGGCTGGGGGCTGAGGGGTGGGGGGTGGCGTGGCTCCAAATAGCCGGGCTGTGGGAGGCAGAAATCCAGGCGGAAAGATCAAGTCCTGCTGGTCCCAGGGTCTAGGCTGCCACCAGCAGACTGAGCATCCCAGGGCCCAATGACCCTCACTCGCTCACAGATGCCCATCCTGGGGGGCGGGGGCGGGGGCGGGCTTGCTGGGAATCGGCCCCAGCGCCGGTTCCCACCAGCGCCAACCCCTGCATGCGGAGTAACGACATGCGTTTGTTTCCCTTTGAATTAAATTTAATGCTCGACCCCATGTTCGTCTGGGCCCTTCCTATGTTTATTTTTCCTTTCTCTTTCTAGTTTCCTTATTTCTAGTTCTATTTTAACCTGCCCACGTTCCCTATCGACTGCTCCCTCGAATACCTCCTCAGCATTAGCAGGATGGTCATCTAACCCGCGATGTGAGCGCTAAACCAGTCCGCGAGCCTGCCCCCCGCCCAGGTCAGTCGCAGGTACGAAGGCTTGCTCTGGGAGTCCACACATATTCTTCAGTTAGTTCCAGTTCCACTTCTCAGTTCATTTTTTCTCCAAAGCATCCCCGCTCCTTCCCCTTCTCCCTCTCCTGCCAAGCCCCCTCCAACTCTCCCCCCACTCCAAATCCGGACTCTTGTCCCAGTTTCCTCTCTCTGGCCTCCAGCCTCGCCCCACCGCAGCCTTGCCTGCAGTTCAACTTGTTCCCCTCACAGTCTCTGCAGCCCCGACTTGACGACGCCCCGGCCCATGTCCTGACCGTGGGGTTTCCCTGCACTAGCTTCCCTCTCTGGGAGCAAGGTCAGCGCCCAACAGCCGCCCAACTCCTTGGTGTCCCTTGTACACCAAGCTGCTGCTCAGAGCAGCGCCATGCTCCCTGCACCCCACCCTGCCCAGCTGACATCACTCCGTGGCTGCCATTGCCGTGAAATCCTCTCTTCAGATCCTGTCCCTCAGCCAAAGCACACTTGCCTCTCAAAAGTGACAATAAAAACCCAAGCACATGCCGGTCAGTGGGATTCTCCCTGCAAGTTCTGAACGCCTGTATTGATTCAGGGAGGGGCTTCTGCTGCTGATGAGAGGCTGCAGGAGACTGACAGGCCCCTGGGGTCTGCAGGTGTGACGGGTGACACTGTTCTCCGCCACTGCTGGCTGTCCGCTGCTCGGTGATCCATGTCAGAAGTGCCTTCCCATCCTCCCTCCGTATCAGCAAGGAGCAGCATAACTTAGTTCCCTTATCTGGGCAGCCAGGAGGACGCCGGCCCATGAAAAGGCCCGGGGAAATCAGAGGCGGGGTACAGGGGGAGGCGGCGGAGAAAACAACTTCCTGGTTTCCCTCGGAGGCTTAAGAACCAGCCGGGGGTCTGGGGCAGCTTTCAAGTGGCTTTATTTCAGTTAGTCCCTGAGACCTTTCACTGCTAGGCAAGAGTGATCGGGGACAAACTGTGGTTTCTCTTGCCCCTAAGGGTCAGGACCGTCTAGTGTGTTCGGAAGGAAGCCAGTCTTTCCACTGCCCCAGGCCGTTCCCACAGCAGCTCGGTCAAGTGGTAAGTCACCTCTGTCTTTAACCGGCGATGTCAGTGTGGACCTTTGGATGGTTTCGCTTTTGCAGACGTTTCTTCATACCCTCCGAGAGAAGAACTCAGACCTCTCAGCCTGTCACAGGAAGCCGTTTCAGGGGTGAGCAAACTTCTCAAACGTGTAGAAATGATGACTGGCACCGACTGTGCGAACCTGGTCCTTGGCTGTCTTGTGTTGCGCGTTGCCCACACGTTGTCTCCAAGTGGGCAGCCTTGTTCCCAGCAAGAGAACGACGTTCTCCAAAGAGGTGTCCCGCTTACTTGGGTTTGCCTGTGGCATTAGCACACTCCCGAGCGCCTGGGTGCGAGGTGACTGGACCCAGTAGAGCAGCTGTACTGGGGAAGGAGGTGTGTGCTGAAGAGACGTTTGCTTTCAGTCTTTCGAGTTGTGAACCTCCTCTGGCTGAAATGAAGCCCCAGCAGAGGGAAAGCAGGGCTACATGGTCACTCATTTCTTTGTTGTTCCCTCCAGGACCCCACAGCTGTATGCAGGAAGAATAATTTTTTATTTTGCCCGGCTGGGTGGCTCAGTTGGTTGGAGTATCATCCTGGGTCCCGAAAAGTTGCCAGTTCGATCCCTGGTCAGGGCACGTGCAGAAGGAACCCGTTCAGTGTTTCTCTCTCACGTATATATTTCTCTCTCTCCTCTCATCTCTCTCTAAAACCAATAAATATATCCTTAGGTGAGGATATAATAATAATGATAATAATAATAATAATAATAATAAATTCCTCATCTCTCTGCAGGGCAGCCTGAAGATGGCTAATTACACATCGGCACCAGATGAAGATTTTTATGACATCCTCATCGAGGGCGATCTGAACAACAATTACACAGAGCAATGCCACCAATACGACGCCAAAGTCCTCTTTGCCCATCTGGTCCCCCATCTCTACACCACTGTGTTCCTGGTTGGGCTCCTGGACAACTTCTTGGCCATGTTCACCCTGGTGAAATATAAAGGGCTCGGACACGTGGAGAATATCTATTTCCTAAACTTGGCCATTTCTAACGTATGTTTCTTGCTTACTTTACCATTCTGGGCTCACGCTGCCTCCCACGGGGGGATTCTGGGCCATCCCATGTGCATAATTCTCGTGACACTGTCCTCCGTGGGCCTACACAGCGAGGCATTTTTCAATGCCCTTCTGACTCTGCAGAGCTACCTGGTGTTTTCCCAGATGAGCAGCTTTTACTCAGCTGCCAGGAAGGTGCCCTGTGGCATCATCACGAGTGTCCTGGCCTGGGGGGTGGCCATTCTGGTCACTTTGCCTGAATTCCTGTTTCACAAATCTCGGGTGGGAACCCAGCAATACCCGTGCCTCTTGAGCAGGCCTCATTTCCTGCCGGGCGAGGACACCTCCTGGGAGCGTTCTCTGACCCTGAAGATGAACGCTGTGGTGCTTCTTGTCCCGCTGTTGGCCTTTATAGTTCACTTTGCGGTCTTCGTGCGAACAAGAAAAACGCTAAGGTCCAGGGACAGGAAGTATAACCTTGTCAAGCTTGTTTTTGCCATAATGGTTGTTTTCCTTCTGATGTGGGGACCCTACAATGTGGCACTTTTCCTGTCCACTTTCAAGAAACCCTTCTCCCTGAATGACTGCAGGAGCAGCTACAACCTAGACAGAAGTGTTCAGGTGACGAGAGTGATCGCCAGCATCCACTGCTGTGTCAACCCACTCCTCTATGTGCTTCTGGACGAGGCATTTTGGGAGCACCTGTGCTGCCACTGTCGCCTGTGTGGGGACACTCCACTGCGACCTACTGAGGACCCTGCACACGACAGGCCATGGGGAGGACTTGAACAGTCCACTAATATGTAAACCAGCCTCCGTCAAAGCAGGAGCAATAAACGTTGCCCCTGGTCTCACTGCGTTGCTTTGTATGATTGTGTTACACATTTGGATATGAAGTCAGACAGAAAGAGGGGAGGGGAGGCAGATGCTCACCAAGCATCGATTCGCCTGGGGCACTGTGCTGGGCTCTTTACCACGGGAGCCCCTTCACTCCTCACTTCTCATCCAGGTATGGGTGGGGTTAGTCTCGTTTCTCTGAGGAGGAAACCGAGGCTCAGAAATAAGTGTAGGATGGCACACAGCAGCAGGGCTGGGGCAGCAGCCCTGGTGACATTTGCTCCAGAGCCCGTGCTGTGTCCAGCGTGCCCAACTTCCAAATATTGGGTGAGGAGACCCGTGAAGTGAATATGTACTTTTAAAACCAGTTGGACCACATTTCAAATTAGAAGTGACCTATTCACATAGAAACAATGTTTAGGCACATTTTCTTGCAGGTCGTTGAAAGAACCGGCTAGCTGGAGGCTGCGGTCGAGACAGGGGAAGTGACACGCTCCCCACAGCCCCAGGCCCCCCGACCCCTCCCCGACCTGTGAGCCTCCCGTGTTTCTAGTACTTCTTTCCACCATGTAACCACAGTAAGTGTGCGATCAGGTTAAGAGATACTTCACACGATACATATTTTGTCCTATTCAGTTAACATACACCTCAGGCCTCAGCAGCCTGTGACTCTAAAATGTCACAATGAGTGTTTGCTTGGGGGAAATCCAAGCACCTGCGTTTCTGTTGCATGTCCTGAGTAGAGCTGACAGAGGACATACAGGATGCCCATGGACCACAACCTTTCACTTCCATCACTGCGGAGGGAGGCAGAGGAAGTGACCCCTGGGGAGACCCCATAGGAACACAATCTATAGCAAGCACTGGCTCCTTCATGTCTTGATGGGGGCTATGGATGAACTGTGCCCCCCAATTTATATGTGGAAGCCCTAACCCCCAAAGGGATGCTATTTGGGAGTAAGGACTTTGGGAGGTCACTGGGGTTAGAGGAGGTCATGAGGACAGGGCCCTCGTGATGGGATTCATGCCTTCCTAGGAAGACACACCAGAGAGCTTCCTCATTCTGTCCACCACGAGAGGACACTGTGAGAAGGTGGCCACCAGCAAGCCAGGAAGAACGCTCCCCCCAGAACCCGAGCCTGCCGGCACCCTGACCTTGGACCCCCAGCTTCCAGGACTGTGAGGAATAAATTTCTGTGGTGTAAGCCACTCAGTCCATGGTATTCTATATGGTAGCCCAAGCAGACTAAGACAAGACCCTTCCAGAATGACATTAAATAGCAAATAAAAACACCATGACATGTTAAAAATGAGACCGTAGGAGAAAGCATCCCAGCAAATACGAAAAGAGGTTTTCGTTGTTCAGGAAGAGAAGGAAAAGGGACAGAGATTTTTTCAGGGATTTATACACGTGGGTCCGGACTCTCCATCCACCTCTCCTAGCACACGCGGGGCAGAATCTCAGAGGAAATGACATCATTTGCAGCTGTTTATAGACGCAGCGATGAACTCAGGGAACAACCCCTATTGTAGCTTTCGGAATGAAAACATAGAGTGTATAGAGAACAAGGGTCTACGAACTCTTACAGCGACCGAGGGCGAAATGGTTACTGAAAATCAAAACTTTGTGATGGGCGATCCAACCACAACAGGCTCAGGCATAAGCAGCGAGAACATTAATAATTTAGCGAGGTCTTCCTCCCACGTCCGAAAAAGAAGACAGTTATCTTAGGGGTAAAAACAGCACACGCTTCTCTACAAATGATTGCCTTTGAAAACTAACAACCCATGAAAAGAGAAGGGCTCACGTATTTAAGGAAAACAGTGTTTCTGCTTTGACTGTAAATTACTTCCTAATGCAAAAATCTTCCTACCAAGACAGGTATTCTGATTTGGGACATGTGAGAGAAATCCCATGAACAATTTTCTGCTCACCTCTATTCTGCTTGTTGGCGGGTACAAATGAAACATATTTGAAAACAGGAAACACCATTGATATAGTGAATGAAAAAGCAGTAACACTTGAAGTTGGAAAAAAAATACAGGATGCCCAGTTAAATTTGGATTTCCCTTACCCAATAAATAATCTTGCCTGTTCCCTTTTTGTCTAATGTGATGTAGTCGCATGAGCCCATGCCATCTCCCCTCCCAGGAGCTGCTCGCCCTTTCCTGGTCTCAGGAAACTTCCATAGATCTTTACCCTTTACAAAGTGCCTCCACAGACACCTTATCTGCACCACGAAACAGTCTAATGGAGAAAACTGAGTCTCATCAGCATTTTTAGAAAAGTAGACACCGAGGGTTAAATCTCACAGCTGCCACGTCATCATCCCGGCTTGTCACTTTCTGACATCAGCGCTCTTTCCTCGCCTGCCCTTTGACTCCGCCAGTACCTCCTCGGGCGCCTGCAGGGCAGGGTGGGTTCCTATACATCACTGCACCGCATTCCTCACAACTGTCCGAAGGACTGGGGGAAGGCAGGCCCTATGACCCCTGCTCCCCTCCCTCGGCTGTCCATTTATGGACACTGAGAAAAGCAAACTTCTCCAAAGAGCCATCCCTGACACATCAAACAGAAGAAAATCTTTGATCCCAATTTCAGATTCTAAACCCCTTGATGTTGCCCTGAGGTGTGGCCTTTAGCTATGAGCTGGGGGGTGGGTCACTTCCCCAGAGGCTACTGCTCTTGAGGGGCTGGGAAGTGGTGTCTGTCTCTTCCCGTGAGAACTAACACAAGCCAGCTGGTCACCTCCCTGAGCCGCAGACAACTAGGGGAAGGCCCTCCCCTAGCAGGGCTGCTGGAGATCAAGGGGATCATTGGAGTGTTAGCCAGGCCTGTCCCACTGTGGGCCCAGAGGGTCCCTGATCCTATCTACTAGCTATTTTCCCAGTTTCAGAATAGACACTCTCAGCCACAGACAGAATCCCCGCATTGATCCCGTGACCCGTGGAGCGAGGGCAGTCATCACGGGCAAGGCCAAGTGGAAGCCCATCAAACAGTCTCTGCCTGCCACAGTGCTAACCAGAAACAACACTGCGTGTCAGGAGGGATTCCTGCAGCAACCTGAAAGGTGAAGGAGCACGCCGCCATTCGAATGGCTGACTTGGTCTGTGCAGAGGCCAGGTGGGTCTTGGAGGATGCCCGTGAACCACTGTGAGCTTAGCTAGGTGGGACTCCATCTGCAGGGCAGTTTCAGATGTACTTTCAATGCTGGGGCAACTCAGCATTTCCACCCTGGTACCTGGTCTGCAGGTGACAATGTTTTCCTCTAACCCTAGCAGTAAAGATTATCAGAAGCTATTTCTTTTCAGCTGGGAAGGTAGCAACACACCCTCAGGGGAGAGCACTCTCAACCATAGATCCCACCAAATGCCTAGGGATGCCCAGGGCTGGCCCCTCCCCGACCAGGGCCAAGGCCTAGCCCAGGAGCTGCTTCTGGAAGGACCCACTTGTATCTCCAAGCAGGAGAAGCACCTACCCAGGGCCTCTTGAATCTGCTTCCTCCCTCTCCACCACATTATTTTGTTTTTATCATAGGTACCCATAGGCAAAACAGTGTTGTTTTTCATGGTTTTAAAGGTTATGTAAATAGTCTCATTCTCATAACGTAAGTACTTCTGTTACTAACTCATTCTGTACAGCGCCAGGCTGCAAGCAAAGTAAGTTTCTGAATGGCTCATTGATTAGCCAAGCAAGGAAAGCCATTTAACTATGGTGAGTTAATTGAATTATGTTTGATTGAAACAGTAAAAAAAAAAAAAAAAAAAAGTGTCCAGAGAAAATAAACTCATTTAAGTCGGTTAGCTTTTCATTGATGACGCTTGCTGGGAGAATTGAGGACATTGGGAACAATACCAATAGTCTTTTTTTTTTTTAATGAAGCAAATGATTTTCAGTGGTTTTCCTTGGCTTTTGATGGGTTGGCAGATGTTATGGAGGCTGCCATCGCTGTCTGAGGAGTCAGTGGTGAGTTTAAAGGGAATGAAGAATTAGCCTCTCATAGATAGTCTGCATGGAATAACTACAGGCAAAAATATTGTCAAAGAAAATTGAGAAAATACTAATTCAGAACAATCTGAAGTGAAATCTGCTAAGATGTGTTACAACTGATGGTGGTTGAAATGTGTGTTAAGTAAAAAAAAGGCATATTTGGACAAATGTACAAAGTTTTGGGTTTTTTTTTTTTAAAATGGAAGGTGTTTAAAGTCTGGGATTATTCCTCCGTGGTACTTTGTGGAAAATATTTTAATTCAGGATGTGGATTAAACCAGTAGGGTCAACATGAACTTCATTTGCTCTTAAGGACTTAACCGTCCTCAGTTCTGTGAATTCTTTTTTCAGAAATAAAAATGCAATATCCTGATTCACCCTACCATACAGCGGTGCAGAGGCTTAGCAGTGGTAAGCCATGTTAGTATGATATTTTGAGGTCAGGGCCAGGATTGAATTTATTTTTGAACAAGGGCTACCCTTATCTACCTCACAAACATTGAAAGGCCCTGCAAAATTAATTATGTTTCTTAATAAACTCAACCTAGAATTTCAAGGCAAAATTGCACTTACACATGAAACATATACCGCAGTAAAGTGACATGACAGCGAGTGTGTGAATCACAAGAAGCGTCCAGCCACATTGCCCATACCATAAAAGTTCAGACAAAGGAGATCTCTCCGTTCTTATACAAATTTGTATCAGACACATTTTCTGAGCTCAAACTACTGGCCCACGTGTTTTTCAGACCTCAGTGTAAGAACAGAAGAGATTTCCATATTTCAAAGTCAGCTTGTCCAATGGAAGATCTAATCTCCAGTTGGAAGGGGTGGACAATTCAATGACGTGCCGCACTCACAGGCAAACATCGAGAGAAGAACCTAACACAGCTCAATACGTTCCTTCCAAGCGGCAAACATGCACAACTAAAATCATATGCTCGCAGACCGGCAGCAGTATTTCGCAACACCTGTTAGAAAAGACATTTTCAAGAATGAACTAATGTAAAATTTCACCATGGACCAGTGTTAAGTGATGAACATTTGCAATCGATTTTCACAATAAAGGATACTAATTTTGAACCCCAATTAAGCAAAATTTTATCCCCCCCAAAAGAATTTCATTCTTCTCATTAGTAGACCCATACTACAAAAAAACAAAAAACAAAACAATTGTAGCCAAATTAGGAGTCTGCCCTAATACTTCCCATCCCAGTTCAACCCACAGGCTCTGCCCCACTGCTTATTCCCACCTTCCTTCTTTCACAGCTGCTCCAGGTCCCAAAACATCAGCACATTAACTCATTTTCTCAATCCTACACACACAGAAAAGATTTCAGAATTGCTATACCCATTCCAACTAGATTCCCCACTGGTCAGATATAAAAATGATAAGGACATGTACACAAAACAGTCCTAAAGAGGTGGCCTGGAGTCGGGGGAAGGGAATCACTGCTGGGCCAGGGCAGGGGCCTGACCAGAGGGCATCTGAGATGAAACACCAGTGATTCCCCAACGAGGACCCCAACCTTGGAAGCTACCCTATGGTTCTCTGTATGAGGAAGTAGCGTCACTGCAAGCGACACTGTGAAATATCATGGAAGTCACTGGGAGACGGGAGGGGGGTGTTGGGGCTACCTTGGTCCTCCCTGGTCAGTGTTCTGCTTCTGTGGCGGCCGGAGCAACTGTGCAGGTCAGGCCTTCCTACGGCGTCCAGATGACAGGGCACACAGGGGCTGAAATCCAGCCCACACTGCTCACCCGGGCACCATCCCTGCAAGGAACATACCCCAGGACAGGGTCACCTTCCTCGGACGTTGCCCAGAGGCCCTAGTGGGCCGGCAAGGCCGTCCTCTGACTGCTCTCAGACCAGGTGCCGTGAAATGCTCTGCAGCTGCTGCTTCTAACGTATCCCCCGAGCCCCTGCATCACCCCGTCCTGCTTGGGCACACGTGTACTCAGTCTTTTCCTGTGGGATTCTCAGCGGTTCGGTTTGGCTGAAGACTCTTGACATATATAGAAGGTGAACTCCACTTCAGGGAAAATGAGGAATGTGTCACTTCCTCTGACAAGGCTCAGAAAAGAGAACATGCCTCTGCCATCTCTGCCTTTCATCTCAGCTCTGTAAAGCAGGGCTGAATCACCGTGCGGAGGCAGAAGGTGGGGGGAAGGGCAGTGGTGGGAAAGGCTCATCCTGCTCCGCATCTCTCTGGCCCCGTGGGTCTGCGAAGCGTGTTTGCTTCTGCTTGTCCCTGTTGGGGCAAGAGTTTCTCACCCTGCAGATCATATTCTCTTTGCCCTGTCTTCCTTTTCTCCCTTTCTCTGGTAGTAGAGGGCGGAGGAGAAGATGGACCTTAAGCTTAATAATTTGAAGTATTGGGGTATGACCAGGAAATGACCCTCTCAGGCTCTCTCCCAACTCAGTGAGGAGGAAACAGCAGGTTAAGACTGTTTGGGGGTTTTTGTTTTTGTTTGTTGCTGTGCTTTGCCGTTGGAGTAGCACAACCAAGCTCTAGGAAATTCAACGTTTTAAAAAGGGGCCTAGGGCAGAACCCTAGGGGGGGAAATCATCTCATTGTGGGTTTCTGAGGGCAAAGGTCTGACAACAATCTGCTGGAGGCTCTTGTCCACCAGGAGAAATGGACAAAGGGCAGGAGGCAGACTTCCCCAGGGACCAGGCTCAGGGGCAGAGGGAATTTCAGGGAGGAAGGCAGAGCCCATGGTAATGTACACAGGATAATATGTGACATCCTTATGGCCCTGCTGGGGGTAGAGGAGCAGAGAAGGAGACTCGGGGACTGTGTGGAATGCGAGGCATGAGCTCCCCTTGAAGACGGGAGGGAACTTGGGGTTTGAGGACATGAGAGCAGAGTCCACGCTACATTCAGTGTGAGAAGGAAAGACTGCAGGGACCAAAGGTCTGGTGGTGGGTCTGGGATTTGAGCTGCGCGGCCTGGCCACGGAGCGGACCGAGAAAGAGGCACCGAGTGGCTTCGGCACTCCACACGCCTGTTTCTAACCCTTGCAGGAAGGTGTGAGCGTGGCTGTCTGAGGGACTTCCTGTGGATGGGGTTTGGGGTTTTGTCCCCCCGCCCCGTCACAGGCTGCGAGACACACTTGTCAGCAGCCTTTCAGAGGGGCGTCTCCCTTGCTGAGACCAAGCCCAAGCGTCGGTTCCTTCCAGAGACTAGAGAACTTCGAGTGTTGCCTGGGAAAGCTGAAGCGCAGAAAGCGTGTTTTCTTTCCTTTCTCCATCTGCCCTGCCTGACCAAGAGTCTGCGTGCCCTCCGACTTTCCGGGCTGAGTCTCCTTTAAAATTCAGATAGTGACCCCGGCACCCACCTCCTGCACTGCACAAGGCTCGGGGTCTTTCTCAGAATTGCATGGATTCGGGGGCCTCACTCCCTGCTGGACGCCTCCCCCCCACACCCCAGCTGCTCCTCCGTCATTGATCTTGACCACCTTTTCCTCCATGGGGGCTGCTAGCCTCTCTCCATAGGCCTCCCTGGCATGCGAACATGCCCCGGGTGTTTATCCATGAACCACTGACCTGGTGGCTCCCTGGGGAGCAGGTGCCTGCTCAGCACCCGACCCCACTCCCCCAGTGACAGGGTCTGTGCATTCATAGCTGGAACCCAGACACTTGGTTCTCCCTTAATTCCTTTCCCTGGCATCGAGACAGGGGTCAGAAACAACACTCTGGAGAAGAGAACCATGGGGGACACACTTAAAGGACCCCCCAGAGGCAGACAAAGGAGGTGAGAGAGGCGGAGCATGGAAGCTGAGGGAACTGGGTTTCAAGAAGGAGCCTGTGGGCAGCGGGAGCAGAAACACCAAGCGCTCCGGAGGCAGAGATCTGAAAACGCTCTTGCGCCTAGCAGCGCGGGGCGCGGGAGGGCGGAGGCGTCCTTTTCCCGGACCACACAGGAGAGGGAACAGTTGGAATCAAATTATCGGGGCTGGGGCGGAGAGAATGCAAGAGCGACCCAACCACCCACCCTACCTGTTGAATAAAGTGAAGGCGACCACCTAGGCCACTTTCAAAGATGTTGGCTGAGAAAAGGGAGGTGGAGGGAAACTAGTAACTAGAGGTTAACCGGAGGGCGAGGGCCAAGGGACAGAAGTGTTCCACGTTTTCCTGTGACGCCTACACTTGTGCATTTACTGTACCCGCCGCTGTTTACTTAAAACACCAAATACTCACCAGTCTTCCTGACATCCACTTTCCTTCACTGATCCCGTGACCCCTGTCCTCTATTCCCTCACCCTGCCCTACAAACACACTCACACACACACACTCACACAATGCACACGTGCCCATGCACAGCTACCCAGACGGGACGACTTTGCCAATGTCCAACCACACGTCCATGGGGAGAATAGTTCCTGGTCTGGCCTTAGATAGCAGACCCTCGGGCATCACACCCAAAACTGCAGGAAAGAGGACCATTCGGAACTGAAAGACTCGGCAGGAAAGGTCCAGCTGTGCGGGGACTTGGTCAGACGCAAGGTTTCGGTATGAAATTCTAGAAAAGATGAATGATGCTTAATAAGGAATGAAAATCAACGGCATTTCCAGCTTTATTTCTTGTTGAGATGACAGCAGGGAATTGTGAAAGCAGGTGTGGCTAGCAAGCTGCCCCTCAGGAAGGGAGCAGCAGGCCCCAGCAGGCCTGGGGCTGGGGCTGGGGCTGGGGCCGTGGGGGCTGCGGCTTTGGGGTGCTGGGGGTGGCAGGGGGCTAGGCCGTCTTCTTGGTTTCAATTCCTCAGGAAGTTGCAGGCTTCCAGAAGTGCTGTGGGAGAGAACGGAGCAGGAACTTCAGAAACTGGTTTCCATTTTAATCAATGCATCAATCAAGGCTGATACTAAACCAGAGGCTTTCGTCTGCGCTTTCCCCACCATCGTAGGCTAATGCTCCACTCACACTTCCCCACGGCCCAAGGAAGCACACGGCTGGTCTGGCCCTCACCTGCCTGGCTGACTCCCTGCTCTGGCCTGGGTGACACAACCTCCCCACCAGCTCGTCTCTAACTGACACTGATGGTCCCCTAACTTCTGGACGTGAGCAATTGGCATGTCATCTTTATGCAGATCTGTTTGCAATAGTGTTCACAGGCTCCTTCATTTGCAGATGAGTCACTGCGAGGGTTCAGCTGGGACAGACGGGCGCTGCCCTCCAGGGTGTATGGTCCAGGCCAGTGTGAGCTCGCTGCTGGCAAGCACAGCCTACAGCTGGGTTTCTCCAAGAGTGTTCCTAGAAACACCTGCAGCATGGCGGCTGCGGCTGGCAGCACAGATGCAACCCAGGAAATCTTTGTTGGGAGAGCTGCTCTGTGTTTCCTTTAGCGGCCCCTAATGTACAAGAATCAAAAATATCTCCAGGCGTTGCCCTGTGTCCCCTAGAGGGCAAAGTGGCCTGAGTTGAGAGCCACTGATAGATTCTTGGCCTTGCCTCCATCCCTGGAGCACCAGCCCCTCCATCCAGCGCTCTGACTGTGGATGGACAGGGGCAGAGGGCTGGCACCAGGCCCAGGGGAGGCCATGCACGCTGGAGTCTCAGCAGCATCGCCTAGCTGGGGCCTTACAGTGCTCTCGAGTCTTCCAAATGTTTTTAAGAGACTGAATTACTGTCAGTATATTTTTTTCTGGCTAAAGTGCTTTTTGAGCATTTGTATTCTCTATAGTTGGTATTTATGGAAACTGTCTAGAAATCAGAATTTGTCATTTCTTAATACATATGTGTCTATATGCATGTGTGTATGTATATACATGTATACATATGTACCTATACATATATACATGTTTACGTACATATACACATTTCATTTTATTGAATAAAATGATCAGTTTCTAAAAACTCCATAACAGTCACTATCAGAATTATAAAACTTAGCATTTTATCTGCTGCTTTATTTTTTTCTCTAATTCTTTCACCTCATCAGTGAGGCTGCAACTTCCCGAGGCACCGCAAGAGCCGGCGACCGTGACATCTTAATGCTCGTCTTCATCCCTAGAATGCCACTTGGCCCTCCCGCCTTGACCTCCACGCTGCTGGCTTCTCAGAGAGGCTGCCTGTGGCGTACTTACGGGAGGTGGAGCACTGCCTCAGATTAGCGACCGCCGTGACGTACTCTGATCCCAAATATGTCTCATACGTTGTTTTGCCCTGGAGTTTGGCCAGACACTCGGTGTTGTCATTGAACAGGAGGTTCTTGGTTTCAGACCGGAACAAGCAAAACGTGCCTGAGCAGTCACTGCTATTTCTTCCAAACTTGTCCTGGAGCAAAGGGGCGGACAGCAAGTGAGGAACCAAGGAAAGCAGGCAAGTTGATGGATTCCAGAGGCCAAGGACATTCCCCCACCCCCAGAATCAACTCTGGGACAAACATGGGCAGAAAGAGCTGAGTTCTGGAGTTGTCCACTGCCTTGGCCAGGTGTCCCCTGCCCTGTGTCCTCCTGCTTCCCTGGGGCCCAGGTGGCAGACCCACCCTGGGCAGCACCCAGGCCCTCAACCTCTCTGATCTCCCCTCCTGCCATCCCTCCTTCCTTCTTAATCTGTGGCCTCTTTCCTGAGAAATTATTAGGGGTAACTAAGTGACCGCTAAGGACTTTTGAGACCTGCCCCCAAAGTAGGTCACCAGCGGCATTCTAATTGGCCAGCTCTCCAGGGAGGCAGTCTGCGTTGGAAACCATCTCTGCCACTGGTCAGGCCACTTGGGCAGGTCACTTGGCCGCCCTTGGCCACGGCTCCCTCTCCACACCCAGAGCTCCCACAGGCTGAGCTGGGACCCCAAGCACCTCCACGGCGGCCGACCTCCACCAGCCCCAGGGCGTGCGCCACCGCGAGGGCTCCATAAACGCCGCTTAGTGTGCCTATCGGTGCCATTCCAGGGCCCCTATCTTTAGAGCACACCCAGAGACATGGTATTTTCATACAAAACTAGAAGTTTCGATAGAGAGTCACAGACGTGAAGGAAATGGTGGGATTTCCTTCACACCACTTCTCATAGGCAGTCTTAAAGCGACAGAAGTTCTGGGTTTGGTGTCTTTAGGAAGGACAAACATGGCTCCCTTCCCTAGAACATTGGTCAGGCAGCCCAGACTCAGGGCGTGTTGAGGAAGCCACTCTAGCTGGTTGCGGGAGGAAGGCTCAGTGGTCACCCTCACTGGCTTGAAGAACAAAAAAAGTGACAAGGAGGGTAACCGGGTCTAAGCCAGGCAGTGAGCACAAGTGCCAGGGCATGAGACTCAGGGCGGAGGTTAGGTCAGCCCCAGAAATCCCGGGACAGAAGCCTCTGTTGTCCTCGCCGAGGCTCTGGATCCCCCCAAAGTACGACACAAATACCGTCCCCACCAACTTCAAGCAGAGGGACTGGAAAGGAAGGCTCGGACAGGCTGGTTGACCTAGCTCTGTGACTGCCCCAGCTGACAGAAGCGCACGCAGTTAAGAAAGGGCAGGAGGCCCTGGTGGTCCACACCTGTTGGTCCAGCAGCACCTGCTCCAGGTATTGTGCCCTATCTTTCCGAGATACCACACCGTGACTCGGGGCCCTGGCCAGGTTGCAGGTCTCAAACTCGGTCACAGGCTTCCGGCTGCCATCAAGGCACAACAGCTCAAAGTCCTCCAGCTTCAGATCCCTAGCCCATGCTACCGTGCTCCTTCCTGGGGAGAGAAGAAGGTGACATCAGACACAGGATCCTTCTGGGTGCCGCTATCCACTGGCCTCTTAAAATACACGCACTGGGGTCTCGGTGATGTGAAGGACAGAGAAGAAATCACTGTCCTGCACAGGCTGTGCAAGCTTCAAACATACTCAGGTGTGTTAACGCTGCACCCACACAGTGAACTAGAACTCAGCCGTGAAAAGGAGTGCAGTGCTGACTCAAGCTACAGCACAGGTGAGCCTTGAAAACGTGATGCTCAGGGAAGGAAGCCAGGCACAGACGGCCAGGCAGTGCAGGATCCCACTCATGAGAACTGTCCAGAGCAGGCTACTCTGGGGAGACAGAAAGCAGATGAATGGCTGCCGGCTCCGGGCGTGGGGAGGTGACTGCCGACAGCTACAGGGTTTCGTTTCTTTTTTTTCCTTACTGAGTGCCCGTGTTCTCTGCTCCAAGCATTTACAAGGCTGACATCCAGGTGCTGGCCAGGCTGAGTGCTTGTGTGGATACGGGGATCCCTTATGCAGGTACGTGAGCATTTCAGAATTGGGCCAGGGCGGTGGTTTGTACTGAAGCCCCCTGTACTGTACACTCCGAATGGGTGGGTTTATGGTATGTGAACTGTGTTGTGTCTTGATAAAGATGTTAAAGTTTTTAGCTTTTTAAAAAGAAAACCCTCGTCCATCTGTGCCAAATTTTTTCCAGTGAGTTCCAGAACAAGAACAGCTGGTTTCTGTTCAACAAGAAATCACGTCCTCCCTCCTTTTCCATTCAAGTGCTCTCAGTGTGACCAGAGAAAAGAAGGAAATTTTCTGGATTTCTCAAATATATTTAGCCACTTCCAATAAAGTACAGTTGTAAAATCCTACATAAGTTTAAAACTAAATTTAACGTCTGATCCCGGGAGATCACTTAGGCAAATGGTTCATAAACTCTAAACGGAACTGCACGCTTGTCTGCGTGCAGACACAGGTTCACTGTGCAGGCCCCTGCTTCTCTCCCGCCATCTCCCCTCAAGAAAGCACCCCACCCTTTCTCTTGGCTTTGTCCATTTGATATTGAGGTCATTCCAGATTTACATGTCTGGCCTTGATCCCGCTCCCAAAAGACATGAGGAGGAAGGAGCAGCCATGACTGTCGATATCTTTGAAGGAGGGAGGCAGAAAGCCGGGCGGTTCTTTCTCAGGGGATGCAATGGCAAGGCCCCTGCTGAGGAAGAGGGGAGGGGAGGCTGAGTGGAACCGAGTAGAGGGGCGCAGATGGGGATCTTGAATTTGGTCACTGTGGTTTTCATCTAGAGATGCCGAGAGAGTGATTATTCAATACGGGCTGGTAGCTTATTTTCCATCATCTGCATCTGCCTGTGATTTTTATCCCTGTTTACTCCCAAGGAGTTTCCAGATGGGGACTCACGTGGGGCTGGGTGAAGGTTCTCTACTTCCTTTTTAAAAAGGGAAATTTTATTTGCATAAGTTTGGGGGTTTTTTTGTTTTTTGTTTTTTTGCAATATCACTCATATTCAGTCTGCCATAGGCTGGGGTAGGAAGACGTGTGTTTCTGTGGTTGCCTAGACAAAGCCAGGAGACATTTGCTTTAGGGTATTGCTGGTGTGTGTGTGTGAGAGAGAGAGAGAGACAGAGAGGGGGAGAGAGGGGGGAGAGAGAGAGAGAGAGAGAGGACTACTTCAGGATCGATGTGACACTACACACATCGCCATGTTGCATACCAAAGTAAAAAATGTCCGGATTAACTCAAGGGTCTGGAAAACCACACGCTCTCTTCCCCGCCGCAGACATGACATCTAGGGGGTGCCGCCAAAGACTCTGAGCTGAAGGGGACCTCCTCACTTACCATTCGTGTTCTCCAAGACAGTGGCAGGTTTCACAAAGGCCACATCGCCAGCGTTCTCAGCCAGGCACCTAAAACGTTCCAGAAGACAAACACGCGGCCAGAGAAGAGAAACCATTAGAGTTTTCACAAATGTTTGCATTAGACATTCCAAAATCTGAAACAGTGAAGTAAACACGGAAACGATAAAGACAAATATTTCCGGGAACTTTGGGTTTAAAATAGAAGACTGAACACATATGTGTGACTTCCCTCCTTCTAAAGTCCCAATAAAATGGCATTTATGGGATTTTTCTTTTTTAAGCTATAAACCCATGAGTGTGAGAGGCACAAGGAGAGGCAGAGAGAAGATACTAACGATAACATGCAGAAGTCAGAGAGCAAATGGATGGGCGGTAACTGGCCCAGTGGAACGATAAAAAACTGTGACACCACAGAATCCCAGAAAGGCTCAGGAACTAGAAGGCCATTGAAAATGACAGAGAACAGGAGGACTGGATCGAGCCTGCACAGGTGCCTGTAGGGGCCCTCCTGCCCCACGCAGCCCCTGCTCGCCCTGGCGGAAGACGGGAGGTCTGTTCACAGGGACACTGAACCTGAT
Organism: Macrotus californicus; assembly: GCA_007922815.1. NCBI lineage: Eukaryota > Metazoa > Chordata > Mammalia > Chiroptera > Phyllostomidae > Macrotus > Macrotus californicus. The sequence goes on from VMDR010003653.1 coordinate 56,097, forward strand.
GCCGCTGTGGACTAGAGAAGCAAATACAGCTCAGGGCAGAGCCCCTACATGAAACTGAGGAACGGAGTGAAATCTGTAGCCTGGAAGCTCGAACAATAGCCCTGGACTTCATTATTTCTTTGATAATTTCCATACTCTTTTTTCTGATATCTCTTTAAACTTTCATTCTTAAATTTCAGACTCTCCTGGATGACCACATAATTTTCTAACTATTTGTCTTTTTGTAGTATTTGCCCTTCTTTGCTTTTTAGTGTCTGAGGTATCTGCTCAGTTTCATAGTCTAATCATGATGTCATTTTAAAGAATTTTTATGGCTATTTTTTACTCCCTAAAAACTTTCGGTAGTCTGGCTGCCCCTTTTTAGATCTTCCCGTTCTTGCTTCACCAACGAACAACGAACGCTGCAGCCCCTTTCGCCTCTTTAATGATGTTAATTGCAGAGTAAATGGAAACGTTGTATTCTCTCCCATAATGTCCCTGCATCCCCTGCCTGTCATCGCTTTGGTTTCCGTGCCTTCTGACACTTCTCCCAACAGCTGGTGCTCTCCAGTGGCTGGTCCACGTTTAAGAAAGAGGCACCAGAGTTGTTAGGTCTGCATCGGTCGCCACGTCGTGGCAAGCATGGGCCTCACTCTTGGGCCGTGTGGATTGGTGGCATTTCACTGTGGGGCATCTGTTAACTTTGTACAGCGCATACAGACCCTTTGTACAGTAAGGGAAATGTCTTATTAGAACACACATTAATATGAGACTAATATTCACACATTCGTGAGAGTGTAAGCACTGAATATGACATAATCTTGCTGGAAGCGCAGTTTGGGGCTCTGGGTGGAAGGGGGGCAGGAACAGAATGAGAGGCTAGATCTTCTTTCCCCTGAAGAGGAAGCCACCAGCAAGAGCCGAGAGTGAAAAATGAAAAACCGGCAATCTGAGGGTGTTAGAAAGAGAGAGATGAATAGGGCTTCTGGTCCAGCTTTCAGTTTGGACACAAGGCAACGCACGGTGTTTGGATGAGAGCTTTACCTAAGTTATTTCAGTGGCCAAGAAGCGGCCCCAAGTTTTCTTTGAAGTCAATAATATCATAAACACTAGTGAATGTGAAAAAAAAATAAAGTTAGTATTAGGAAGAATGACTGCCTGAGAAGTTTCCAAATCATAAAAAAGTAAAAGTCAAAAAGAAACAAAGGCAAAAGATTTCCCCCTAGTATAAATAGGAATACTGGAGCCTAGGTGTTTCCAGTGAAATAATACTTTGCCATAGGTTCGGGGGAAAAAAAAAAAAAAGCTGAATGATTCCTTTGGGTTTTTATCAGAGAAGTGTCTGTTCAATATTTCTGAGTGAAATCACATTACAACTTTTCCACTGGCAAATCCTTAGTCCCTTAAAGGTAGGTTTGTACACTCACAAAATATTTCTCGAGTCACGCAGAGTCTACTATGGTAAAAGCTAGCTTTGTATCATCTCGTCACCTGCAAAGAAGGGTACTGAACTCATGTTAAAAAGTTCGAAGACCACAGTTTGACCCATGTCACTCTCAGACACATGGCGCCATCTGGTGGCGAAATGTATTCTTGGCGCACGGAGAAAACGGGGTTGGAGAGGATGCTGTCCTTCAAACCCCCGGCCTACCGCAGCAAGGGCCACTGCGAAGCAACGTCCGAGGGAAGGGGGCTACAAAACGTGGGCTGTGGCTGTTCTCTGCAAATAATTCTGAAAACCTATTTTTGGTTATTTTTCACTTTGCCCGTGGAGAATAACGCTGCAAGGCTGCTTGTCTTCTTTGTCATTTCCAAGGCCAAATTCAAAGAGAAAAGTGGAATGCGGGACACAGTGACAGAGTAGGGGAGAGGACGGTGACTGTGGAATAAAGAAAACTCTTCCCCCGTGAAACTGAGCTGTAGATAGGACTTAACATGCCGTCTGCTCCATCCCTTGGCTTTGGGGATGAGGACATTGAGGACCACTGAGGCTGGCTTTGCCTCCAGGCGCCAGGGAGCAGGGCTGAGGTCAGGCAGCCCAGGGCCCGCCTCCACTTTCTGGGGTGGTGAGTGTGGCGGGAGGAGCCCTCACTGGCGCTGCCCATGAGCAGAGCCCCCAAGGGAACCCCCAGCTCTGCAGTGCCAGGCCAGATCTGGCCCCTTAGGAACGTAGGAGGCACGAGGTCCGGCCGCAGCACTCACCTGAAAGCCCCCGTGTAGCTGTAGTATCTCTCATTGCTGTTGGGGGCGCACTTGTCCTGGCCCTGCTCATTGCCAATGCACAGTGCGCAGAGGTTGGAGTTTGGGTCTGACCCAGGGGCGCAGCTTTGACTGAAGAATTCACCTGTAGAGGAGGAGCATGGGAAGTCAGCGCTTCCCACCTGAGTTAACGTGTGCGGCCTCTACCTAGCAGGGGACGCAGCTTGGTGCAGGTTCATTCCATTGCCCAGGACAGAGAGAACACAGTCACTGTCCCAAGCAGTGACACACACCTCCACGTCACCAGGCCCACGGCAGCTAGGGCGGGGCCTAGGCATGGGGTGTGGTGGGGAGAGAAAGCCCCAGGAGCAGGATGAGCCTGAAGCCTTGAGGTCCTATTCTCTTTCCGCTGCAGGGCAGACTAAGAAGTCGGTTCTGTTCAGTAACAGAAGTCACATGGGGCAGACAGGCACCTTTTCCCAAATTAGGAAGCCAGCTCCAGTGAGGAATTTAGATCTGGAGCACCAAGAGGTAAAAAGTACCACTTGTGCTGCTCAGAGCCTGCACCTGTTCTTAGGGCGCAGAGAAACAGGCTGGTAGGCCAGTGTTTCACCTCGGAGAGGGGTACATGGGGCATGCATAGCTGTGCAGAGAGCCAGTCCGAGCCTCAGGCCAGGCCTCCCTTCCTGGAGGTCCCCACCTCCCAGGATGCCCGCCCTCCTCAGGACTCCTTACCAAACTTGCAGGAGCCTGTCTGGTTGAAGAGCAGACCCATGGGGATGTTCCAGCCTGCCGTCCTGTCCACAGCTGTGTGGCAGGACTTCGTGCCCCTCAGGGAATTCCAGGTGAGGCCAGCATTTGATTTCCTGACAACCGCCACAGCATGATACCCTTGGACGACAGAAGAGCAAGTCTTAATCTCAAGGGGGCCTGGTATATGAACTCAAGGGCATCTGTCTGCACCTCAGGCAAAAGTAGGTTGAGAAGCATCATCAGTGACAGCCTCCCAGGTAATGCATTGTTTGGTAGACCAGAAGGCGTACGCTGCTCTCCTATGTTAAGGTGAGATTAACTTGGGCTGGGAAATGAGATAGTAAGAAAAGCTGACCCTCTAAGTGATTTCTGTGGACTGTCCTTGAGCAGCCACACACTGTCCCTGAGTCATAAACCAGCAAATTCCCCCTCAGGTGTGAGCCACTAAAGCAGCAAACACCGAGCACCTAGTGTGACCCCAACAGTGCATAAACCCCCAATGGTCACATGCACTGGGCCAGAGCCATGGCGGCCACCAGGTGCAGGGCAGTCTGGGTACAGGCCGTGTGTGGAGTCCTGCACTGTGAGGGGGTCAGTGTGGTGGCTATCCTCCTGCCAGGTGCACCTGACAGACTCCCGCTCTGGGCGGTGCGGAGCTCTTCCAAAGCTGAGCAAGCACCAGCTCCGGGCGGCCGGTGGGGCTCAGACCGGAGCACGGGATTCGCACAAGAGACAGAAGCTGCCCCAGCATCATCATCTCTGCCCGTGAGCAAGATCCAGGGCACTTCAGGTGGCACTCTGAGCCACTGTGTCCGCATCCATAGAGACAGGGATGTAGCACCTCTCCTTCCACATGGCCGGGACGTGGCCAAGTGTGAAGGTCAATGTGAACATCAATGATGATTACCTATGAATTATTTGCATCTTCAAAAGAACTTTGGCTGCATCTCTTTCTGTGAGGTTTTTCAAGTTCCTGCCAACTCCTCCTCCAGCAACAAGAAATTACCCTTGACCCTGGACATGACTGATTCCAACTCACCTTCCACTGGTGTATTCACACAATCCAAGTTCCTGCCTTCTTCAGATTCTGAAAGAATAAAAACAAGCAAAAGGTCATTGAACACTCAGATGTGTTGAAAAATCACAAACTTTTAAATCTCAACAGTGCAGAATCAAATTCAAAGAAGCTGTCCCTGCGGCTCTAGGCAGCAGACAAGCATCCATCAGCTCACCAAAAGGGAGACACAGACGTTCCCCGTAGCACTATTCACAACAGCCACCAACCAGAAATCACTCAGACACCCATCCACAGGAGAATGGGTCAAGGACAGCGGCAGAGCCACACAACCGAATGCTACACAACAAGGCTGAGGATTCTTCAACGATGCACCATGCAGAGGGGTCGCGTACAGGCAACAGTGAGCAAGAGACACAGAACAGCACGTGTGTGCAGCCCCTTCTCCATGAAGCTCAAAAACAGGCAGAGCTGATCTGTGCCCATGGAAGCCAGGAGTCGTTACCCGTGCTGGAGTGAGGGGCTGGTGACGGGAGGACACAAGGGGACTTGGGAAACTGGCTGTGTCTTGATCTGGGCCCCAGTGGCTGAGGCTGCGCCAGTTTGTGGAATGTCATTGAGTGACTTGTGTGCCCTTGTCTGCACGTATGTTAGACTTGACTAAAATCTCTTCAAAACCTAACAGGAGGGGCCACTGTGCTTGCAGCCACCCCCGCACCGCCAAGCTCCGGCAGAAGGAGGGGACGTACGTAAAGAGGGCTCTATACCGGTGATTTTCAGCCTTTTTCATGGCACACAGAAACTACTTATTAAAATTCTGCACACCCCCACTTGAGGGGTGAAGAAATCTCATCATTACAGGCCCGATGCCCTGGCACTCCATGAAACTGGACATTTTCAGAAGTCTGCTGAACTTCTGGCTCTCAAATTTCCCTCCCGGCGCCTGGTGCGAGAAATTGCTCAGGGCTTCGAAACAGGTGTTTTCTTCCAGAGTGCAGCAATTGGGACCTTGCGGGAGGCAAGTGAGGGGCCTTTCTGAAGATACCTCTGTGCTGTCGAAAGGCATCCAGCTAGTAAGCCCCATACGTGGAGAACATGCTTAAGAAAACACTATGGTGGGAAACATTTCATTCTTAAAAAAAAAAATTCTCTTCTTCCTGTTATTGGCAGCTCTGCACATTAGGTGTCCTGTTCCCTTGGGGTGTAAAGGTACCTAAGTATAACACGGCAAGTGGAAAACAGGGGGCAGGAATCAGGCATGGTGACTCTTCCATTTTCCTCCGCGTGTGAATTTTTAAAATATAAACGCAGTGCCATAAAGCATTAATGTGTTTCAGTGAGCACGTTTCAGCACATCGACTTTATAAAATCATAAACAAACTCGTTAAATTTTTGTGGACAAGGCCAGCACTTGGATTTAAAAAAATAAAAACAAGTACATTTCTAATTGATGGCAACTAAACGGTGTTTGTAGCATTTTTACCACACAGTGGATTCCATTCATGTACTGCTATACTTTTCTGAGTTGTCCTACATGCGAGCACATGTTTTTAGTGTCCTCTGTCCTCTGTGCTGTTCCTGTCAGTTGCTATTAAAAGACATTAAACTATAAAACACAATCAAGGACAGGAAGCCATCGTGTGCTTTGTCAGGTGACACAGCCCCTCTGGTTTCCTCTCCCCGACTCTGCCGTTTGAGCGTATCCATCCTTCTCAGTGTCTCCCCCTGGACCCACCACAGGGGGCGGCTCCTCCATGCCCCCACCCCATGGCCCAGGCGGACAAACCAGAGGGACACCCCTCCACTTACTTCGGCTCTCTGCCAGGACAGGCACCAAACCGCATTTGCCGGCGATGTAGATGAATCCTCCGTCCAAACTCATGGCATCAGCTTCCCCTTTCTGCAAAGACAGAGCAAGTCCCAGCATCACGGTGAGGCCGTCTCGTGTCCTGCCTGCCTCGACAGCTCTCTGCGAGAATGGCTATATGTCAGCTGTCCCGGTGAAGCAGCAGAGAGCGGCAGGGAGTGTCTCAACAGAGCACCTGAAGGACACACCGTGTGCGCTGTCAAGCCTCAGCCAGCCCCACATGCCTTTGATGCTGTCACTTCCATTGGAAAGACCGGGCCAAGGCCACACGAACCCTCTGTCCCCTGAACAGAGCCCTTCCTGCACTCTGCACGTGCGTGGGACCCCCTCCTGGACAGGCCTCCCACGCTCAGGTGACAGATGGGAGCAGCCGGCTACACTCGAAGGGGTATGCAAAAGTTGGTCAGCAAAGAAGCAAAAATTTCTAATTAAAAATTGGCCCACCATCAGGATGAATGAGCCCACACACCAGCATGGGAAGATGGACTTATCGAGACCCCAGACTCCCTCTTTGGCCCAGTAATATGTTTTTTACAGAGGTACTAAAAATAACTGGAGATGTACATGAAGATTTCTAGTCAAGGATGCACATCACAGGGTTATTGATAATGACAAGTGAAGGGGACAAAGAGGAACAGGGTCACGACCAAGCCACATCCTCATAAAAGATACCCTGAAATCACTGTTTCAAAAGCGTTTTCCAAGACTAAGTGTTCACCTGTGGAAATGGCCATGATATACCGTTAAGTGAAAAGAAGTCCAAGCCCCCCAACCGGTGGGAGCCGGTGCGGAGACCAGCCCGCCCACCGATGCCCCAGAGATCCTGGTGGGACACTGCCCAGACTTCCGCGGTGGTACCTCTGTGTGTGAGGTCACACCTGGTTTCTATTACTTATGTTACGCCATGCCTTTCTACAGTTTCTGAATTGCCTGCAATCACTGTGAGCTCTTCTTATCATCAGAGGAGCGGCAAGCCCACAAGAAGTGGCTCTTTAAGCGGAAGGTGTTTCTTTTGGCGCACTGTGCTCCGCCCGGGGAGCCCTTCCTGGGGCCCACCCTGCCTAACCCCCCCCCCCCCAGAAAGTGCCTCCTTAGAGCCCAGCCACCTCTAAGCAGATGCCCACAACCCGGGGTCTTGCGCGGAGCCCGCTGCCCCATCCGCACGCCACACAGGCTCCCCGGCGGGCGGGCCCCTACCAGGATCAGGGCGATGCAGTCCTCGGTGTTGGCGGCGGTTGCGCACGTCACTCTCCCGCCACTCTGACTGCTCCACTGCTGGCACTTGCGCTGCTCCTCTGGGCCCACCGCGCACCACACGACCTGGGCTCGCCGGGCCTCCACCTCCGCTTCCGCTGCGCAGGGAGACCACCGTCAGCAGGGGGCTGAGCCTTGCCCCAGAGACCCGGACACCCAGCTCTGCTTACCTCCTTGGGGCCCCAGCTCATCCTGAGCACCCTTCCTGCCTGACCTCCCCTGCTTCCAGATGGAAGAGTCTTCCGCACCTGTCCCACCCTCCCTCCTCTGTCAGCGCCCAGTGCTTCCTCAGGCAGGGTCGCCCCCTTTGTTTCTCCACCCCATTCTTCTCCCCACACGCCCAACCTCAGTATGACAACTTGCCTATTATCTCGGTCCCATAAGAGGAAAGCTCTAGAACACGGAGACAGCGACGGCCCCCAAGTGTTGGCCTAGGGCACCCCGAGCCCAGCTCCGACCTCCCCAAGAGCGGGCAGTCACCACCAGCAACAATGGTGCAGCCTCTGGGTGCACCAGACTCTACCCCAACCCCCTCTCCCCCTTAGCGGAAGGACTGTGGCTGCGCGGGCCCACTGTGGCACCCTGAGCCGAGACCAGAGCCCAGGCACAGGGTAGTGTGCCTGCAGGCCTCTGACCTCACCCCAAGAGGGGCCCTGGCTCTCTTGGCTCCTGTTCATATTGCTCACTTCATAGGGGGAAAACTGATTTCTCGGTCAGGGCTGGGGAGTCAGGTCCACAGGGACATGGGGCAGCATTAATCATGTGGCCGACACATGCATGTGGAGACTCTCCCACAGGTTAAAATTCCTTTGCTTGGTTAACAGAAGGCACTTGCACCTGCATCAAACGTTATCACAGCAAGGAGGTCCAGTGGCTGGGACTTGGGGAAGTGACCACTAGGGGCAGGGCTATGGTGCCCACCTTGCAGGGGGTGTGACCTGCTCTTCCCAAGGGACTCAGCCCCACCTCACCACCTCACCACCCCACCACCCGAACCCTGGGCCCTCACTCACATTTCTTCAGGTTCTCGATGGCGGTGAGGTAGTTGGAACCGAGGTACAGCCCAGCGTCTACCTTCGAGGGGATCCTCAAAAACCCGAGGGTTTCATCTTTGAAAAGCAGGTCCTTCTGCCCGGGAGGGGACCTGAAGAGCTGGAACCTCCCTGCCTTGCCACTTCCAAACTTCTCCTAATGAAGGAAAAGGGGACTCGATGACGTCAGTGGTGAATAAGGAAACACACACATGCAATGTTAAAACAGAGCATCTGGAACACAGGGGTGATTCCGAGGGCGGGAACCTGGGCCGACTTCCTCCTGTGAGGGACTCAGGCCATTTCTGCGGCACAGCTCAGTGCTGGCTCACTCTTTAGAGGTCGCTGGGGTCCAAGCCCCGTAAAGTCCAGAGAGTATGGCATGGTCCTCCTCGCTTCTCTCCAGCCCACGAGATGCTGTCGGTCAGGAATGCTAGAGGGCTTCATAGTGTCTGCTGTCCAGAGGGCCAGCCTGTGCAAGCGGTCCCTTGAATTTGCACACTGCTGTGCAGGCCGGCTACAGCTCTGTGTCTAGAGTGGCAGGGAGTTGGGGGAAGAAGGAAGCTCCAGCAGCAACCGAGCAGGTGGGGGGACTGTGGGTGCGGCTACCTGTGCCGTTCTGAGAAGCCTCCAGATCAAGTCCTCTTTGCCATTCACACTTCGGGCCACAACTGCATGAGAAGGGACCCGGGCCAGGTGGCACTCCTTGAACTCATCCACTGGCTTTCGGGTGTTGTCTGGGCAGAGTAGCTCATACTGGTCTCTCTCAGTCTTGTTTGGCAGGTTCTCTGGGAAAGGGAGAGAGGAGGGCATTGGGGGACCCAAATAAGCCTATGCTAGGCAGCAACCAAGTTCCCCCCACCATGGAACTTGAGCTCAAGGAGACATCTTACCCAGATGACAAAACTGGAGTGTCAGAAAGAAAGACACCCCAGTTTTTCCGGAACACTCAGAAAGGTAAAGACAGGGCTCAGAAAGCCTTGGGGCCCCACCCAGTAATGCTGTGACAGGGCTGTCCCAGTGCAGGTGGGCCAAGGAAGCTATGTCAAACCCCACCTGTTTCTAAGGCCACCCCACCTAGAAAAGCATCTCAGGATGGAGACAAACCCAGGGACCAGCCAGGGGGTACAGCCCTACCCACATCTCTAGAAAGAATAAAAATAGATAGAATACAGTAGGCCTGTCCCCGTGCATATCCAGCTACTGCGCTTCAGTGTGTGGCCCCTCACGGACATTCTCCAGCAGGACAGTAAGAGGACACACATAAAGACATGAGTCACGGAGCTGTCTATGGTGAAGGGAAGGATAGGATGACCCAGGCCGTCCCGAGGGTGGTGGGTAAGTAAACTCTGGGGGACCTGTTCCGTGGAGCATCCCTCAGCGGTCAGAGCCACCGAACTAGACATTTGTACAAGAACGTGGAGAAATCTGTGAAACAAAACGCTGGGTGGGAAACCTGGGCGGCATGGTCGCTAATGCTCAGGCCTGAGGTTCCTTGCGCTCAGTAAACTTTCTGGGAGCTCAGTGCTCAGGAGCCCAGCTCCGAGAGGGACATTTACAAGATCACACACATCTTGACGCATCCAGAACCCTGGCATGGTGTCTGTGAGTGGGGAGGGGAAGGCAGAGCCGTGTCCTGTATGGAGCCTTGTGTGCCAGGAATCTAATTAGCTTGATATCCAGAATTATGATTAAAATAAAATAAAATAAAGGAGGCTGTCCCACAGCTCTTCTCTCTGCTCTTACCAAACACCGTGCTGTCCTTGACAAAAGCCACATCTCCAGCCCCGTCTTGCAGGCACCTGTGAATGAAGGCACAGGAGGGTCAGCCTGGAGCAGCCTCCCTGGGGAACAGGGGCTTGTCTCCTGTGGGCGTCTGCTTCTTGCAGGGCAGGGCCTGGAGGCTTAGGGACAGCCTGACTGGGCAGGTGGCAGGGGCCACCTCCAGGCAGGTTCCGAGAAGGAAGGGCTCTGTTGCTAGCCAGAAGCCCCCACCTTTCACTTGGACAGCTGAGAGGGCAAAGCTTTATCTTTCTGTGTAAAAGAGAGTTTTGAAGCCTCTAGACCAGAAAATAAAGTCTCAATATCCTTGGCCATGTGGTTCCTTCCACCAGAGCTGAGGGGGCAAACGTGCCCTGGCCAGCAGAAAAGCAGGGAGGCTCCCGTCTTCGAAACTGCCTGAGCCCAGGAGGCAGATGGGGGCCAGGGGAGCAACATCAGTCTCTGCATGGGGGCAGAGAGGGCACAGGGCGGTCGCTCAGGCTGGGCTTGCTGTCACCAGCTCAGGGAGGAGGCCCAGGTAGGGCAGACCATTGTCAGCCTGGACACCCTGCCATCCTGCCCAGCCAGGAGCCTGGGACTGGCTGTCTCATGACAAGGCTCCTTTCAGCTCATCTATGTGGTTAGGGAGAGGCAGAACCCAGGACCACCCAGGGCAAAGCCAGACTCAGGGTTCTCTGGAGAGACTGAGGGGGCCACTGCCGCTGGAGTAGAGGTGAGGGGACAGGCACTGGGCAGAGTCGGCACCCTCCTGGTGCTCGGGGTCTCTGTCTGCAAAGCCATGTGGGCTGGATCTCCTCTCTGGTCCCTACAAGCAGGCTGAGCTCTACTGGGGGCCAGAGAAAAGGTCTCCTGGCCTGAGGACATGTGGCACTCGGGTCGCTGGAGAGAAGAGGACCATCTCACTCACTTGAAGGCACCAGAATAGCCAAAGTACGGTTCCTTTGAGGAGCAGGCACATTTATCTTCCCCTGTCCCCACACACAGATGACACAGGTTGGGGTACTGTGTGCCATCCGCACAAGGCACACAGCTGGCAGAGAAGAAGTTGGCCACGGCTGCAGGACACAGAGAAACGAACAGACTGTGAGGTAGCTCTGGCCACAGCCAGCCACGCCTCCCAGCGTGCACACCCCTTGGCCCGGGGACGGGGGACAGCTCCTTCCCCGACTCCTGCCAGACACGCGGCCTCTGTGACGACGTTCGCAGCTCAGAGACCAGCTCCCAAGGGCAGCTGGTGCAGTGAACCCACTAGGTTAACCTCGCCCCTACCTTGGAGTCACCTGGACATTCACCTGTGTGGCTGTGTGTGAACCGGGGTAGAGACCCCTGCCTGAGATCACCCACAATCCTCCAGCCAGCTCACCTTCCTGAAGGGGTGCGGGCGGCCCTGCCCAGCCCAGGTATGGACGGAGCGTGCCCACAGGGATGTTCCACCCGGCGGACCTGTTGAGGCTGGTGTGGCAGGACTTCACGCCTTGCAGCCGGTTCAGTTGCAAGTTGCTGTCCTTTCTCACCACGGCCACAGCATAATAGTGCGTCTGCGGGGCTGCGAAGGGGCCAGAGAAACGAATGCTCTTAGCCTGGACCCAGGGAGAAAGACAGCCCCTGGTGGGCAGGCGACCCGTGTGCTGCAGAGTCTTCTGGGGCAGGGTTGCCCAGGGCCTGTCCTGATTCCTCGGCCTCCACCCCAAAGTGCCCAGGGGCTCCATCCCCTTCAAGCGTGATGCCGCACGAGACCCCACGTCTGTGACTCATCAGCTCTGACTCCACCAAGCCCAGGGCCAAGGCCACAGTGCCCCCAGCTCCAGGTACCCAGGGAGCACTCACGCCCTTCGGTCCCGTACACCTCTGCTGCCACAGGCCGCAGTCTGTAGGGGTCCAGTCCTGCCTCGTACACCAGACCGCCGTCAAGGGTCACAGCATCAGCCTTGTTCGCCTGAAAGCAAAGAGGCCAGATTGGCTTCGGGTGGAAGCCCTCCCTGCCCCAGGCAGGTGGCCTTCAGGGTGTCAGAAGGTTCTGTGGCTGGGAGGATCTCCTAAAGGGTCAGCTTTGGATCACGTCCACTCACATCCCATCACAGGGGACACGAGCCGAGGGTCCCTCTTTTGGGACAAAGGGCACCAGCCGAACAGCTTTAACCCTTGAGGCGGGTGTGCTGACTCGCTCACGTGCCTGCCTACCTCCACGGGCGGGGGGGTGGGGGGGGGTGGGGGGGGTTGGTAAAAGCAGGTTTACACCTGTGAGTGTGTGATAGAGTTTATTCTTGTATGATTGTGTATGAATTATTGAATTACCTTCCACACAAACAACAGTAAACCTACTTTTGCCCCGCCCTGTGTGATTCTGCTGATCACGCCCTTCCCAGGGGTTTATTGTTCAAGTTTTTGTTCTAGGCACGTTCTCCCCCAGCTTTTGCTCTATATTTACTTCAGGTTCTTTTTTACTGAAGAGGAAATTTAGTTATTAAGATTCCCTGAAACCCTAATAAACCACGTTAATCCTCTTTGGTTTGCTGCCTCTCATACGCTCACGTATTTCTTGTATTTGCCATCTGGCATAGGTAATATTTTGTCGACTGCTTTATGCATCTAAAACCATACATTTTCTTACCTCGGCAGAGCCTTTATTGATTTTATTGACTTTGTACTATTTTATTATCATGTGGCTGTTCTATGATTTATTAAACAATTCCCCCAGATGTTCCGCACTCGGGTTCCTTCTGACATGTTTGCTATTGAAACAGTGCCAGCAGGAACAGCTCTCTCCTCGTAGCTGGCTTTTCCTTCTTTCTGACGACCTGCTGCCACGTGATGGGCATCTGAGGGTGCAGGCACACAGGCAAGGAGCCTTGCCGCAGTCCAGCTGTAGCAGGATCCAGGGGGTCCCGAAGGTGGGTAAGGCGTCGGCGCTGGGAGACAGGCAACTACACAACTCGATGGCTGTGCAAAGCTGTTCCGATTTATTGTCACTTTTCACATTGCTTATATACAGATTTTTTGGCAAGCTTTAACTTTCTAAGGTTATAGATTCATGATTACACCAAGCAAAAAATCATAATTCATTATACAATGGTCTTAGAAATTAAGAATAAATACCTATCTTGCCAGAGTTTCAATTAACTCCCTTGCCTATGGTTAATGATTGATCCATGATCTATGTCTATTTCTTAATTCTATTCTACTAAAATGTTATGAGCCAGGTGCCCTTTCTATTACTATGTGTTCCTGTAAGATTATTTTGTTCTACTAACTTACAATGGGTGAACTGATTTAAGTTTGATTAACTATCTCCGAATAGAATTCTTTTGCTCTTTGGCATCCAGGGGGACCTTGGCATGCTAGTCGTTCTATAGCAGGCAGACTTTGCCAAGGAACATGTTTTTCATGTTTATTGA